>JAFIRS010002153.1:0-247388 GCA_018342105.1 Gonioctena quinquepunctata
CAGCCAAACTTGATACTGCTCTTGCTCTGGCTCTGGCTCTTGCAGAATGATTTTTAACTTCAATTCATTCAATGTCAATTCCAATTTTAGAGGCGGATTCTTTCAACTAAGAAGTTAGTGTATTTTTGCCGATCGAAAAATTTTCATACTATCCTTTCGAAAACTGCTCATTTCAGTTCGAATTTGGAGTACCAAATAATCGATCTACTTGGAGATTCCCACGTTTTCCTATGTACTTTTCAAACAATTTTACTGGACACTCGTTCGGATTGCTCTTATTTCTTATAAGCCACTTACTTTTCGCGAGTTTTTTGTATTTGTATAATATCTTCCTTTGTAAGAGCAACTGCACTTGCTTTCCTTTTCTTGTTACTGTTTAGCAGTTGAATTACACATAATCTGAAACATAAAACTCTTCCGTAATTCATTTAGGTAACCTAACCTGCCGATGCCCTAACCTATATACAAAAAAAATTAACATAAAGAATAATTCTCTACCTTCACAACCGACTCCCTATAGTCCTCTGAGTTTTTCCTCTTCATGTCCAATCCCCAATCTTCTGATATTCTGGCGAGCTCTACTACAGATGTTTGTTCTCCAATCTTGTATTTTCTTTCTTCACAAAAGGCCAAAAATTGTTTCCATATCATTGACTTTGATTTCTTCGTATTGGACGGAGTTAAGTTATCTACCTCAGCTTTTATTACTTCTTGACTGTCTTCTCCAAAACGCAACATTTTCTTTTTGTGTTTATTCACAAATAAAATCTTACAAAGTACAAACTTGTCAATCAAAGCGTCAAAGAAGTCATGTCATAGCCACCTTAATTTATTAAGGCACCAAACATCAAAGCAAAATAAACTCCTACTAAACTGTCAAAAATTGTATTTTCTTTTTGAAATAATTCTTGGGATGAAATTTTCGTCTCGAATGTTCTGCAAGCTTGAATTAGTCTCCGTAATTTTTTTCTCGGTTGTTAATTTTTTTAAGAAAATTCGCACCTCGAAAAAATTTTAGGAAATTATTCAAGCTTAGGGAGATTATTTTTTGAATTTACGATCTCAAACACACTTCCTCGCAAAATGATGTAATGAACTATACCGGTTTTGATTCAATTCTCACTTTTCATGCGAATTGATGACAGACGTCAAATTAAAAATATAGGTTGTCAAAGAATAGAAACAAAATACCTCAAATTATTCCCGAGGTAATTTTCTAGGTAGATTATTCTCACTTATAATACCACAAGAGCTTCAAAATTATCGATAGGTTCGTTGCAAACAAATTAAGGAGTCAAGTTTTTCAGGTTAAAAAATCACGAGCGCGAAGCGAGTGAGATTTTCCTGAAAACTGACGACTATTGTTGCAGGAACCTGAGGAAATGCCAGATAATTTTGAAGCTCGTGTGGTATTCGGGGATTATTTTTCCGCCCCAAAAAAAGTAGTAAATTGGTTCCAAACTGTTTTTTTGCCTTCTCCGTATTAATGGGAACATTTCCTTTGACTTTTTATCGATGGTGGACAGAGAACAAACTCCAAATCGACTCATTTTCATGCAAAATCTCCAATTGTCACAATTGAATTCAACCTGTCAGTTTGAAGTGTGGTTAATTTGACTGGATCATGTTTTGTTTTTTATATATAGCAACTACCAGAGAAAATTTTCAAAAAATTATCAGTATAATACCATGTAGGTTGTACCACGTGACGTCGAATGGTGCAATTCTATTGGTCGATATTTGGGTCGGAAAAATAATCACTATAATAGTGTTTTGATTGGCTAAATCGTACATGAATGATTTAAATTGAAAGTTTCCATTGGTTTCTAGAAATGTCAAAAAACGATCATAAATATTATTACAGTTGCAAGATTTTGCCAATGCATTCCTTCGTTCACTTTAGACATTCATACACTAATTAAACGACGAAACCAAAAAGGAGGAGGTTCTCTATTCGACCCGTATATTTTTTTTTCCATCATATTTTTTATGTATGATCACGCATAACTTTTTACTGAGGCGCCCGATTCCAATAATTCTTTTTTCAGTGGATAGGGTGTATTTCGAATTTGGTCCCATTTGAATTTAAAAGATGGAATCCACCCCTAAGAGTAGCAAATTGATCACTCACCCTCTGAATTCTGGTCCGTTAACCGATTCTATCAGGCATAACTTTGTACTGGGTTCTTCGATTTGGATGATTCTTTTTTTAATAGATAGTATACCTTATATTTGGATTTCGGAAATAATTAGCCACCCTTACGGGTAGAAAAATAGGGGATAATTGATTTTTCACTAGTGAACATTGGCATACACATACGTAGTTTACAATGACAGATCGCTACTGACATTATTCTTGTTTCACATCCGTCAAAATCAGTTTATTTTATGGGAGGATGGAATGATATACAAAGTAATGAAATAAACTAACCAGAACAACGAAAATAATTTATATTACAACAAATAGTAAAAGTAGATAATCATATTATTTAACTGGTAATAGTTGAAGTAAGGTGGGTAAGTAAGTATTTTGGAAGTAATCAAAAAACAAGTAGGTAGTAATTGGTAGATTTTAGCCACAAATAATTGAAAAATAAAAACTTTTTAACAAAAAATTTAATCGACGAAATACGGAACTGAAAAGTAAAAAATAAAAACTTTCTAACAAAAAATTAAACCGACGAAAAAATCAACTGAAAAGCAGAAAATAAAATAAATCTTCTTAGTCTAAATAATAATTGAGCTCCTAAACTAATGTAAGTGATTTTGAGTCGGCGCCAAACAAACTAGCAATTGAATTAGGTGAAGCGTAAAATGATGGCAGCGAGATGCACGGCTGCGTTTTGATGACTTCTTTCATAGATAATGATCTTCGATAATTGTTTGTTTGGCGCCGACTGAAAATCAGTTACTAACATTAGTTTAGGAGCTCAATTATCATTTAGACTAAGAAGGTTCATTTTATTTTTTGCTTTTCAGTTGATTTTTTCGTCGGTTTAATTTTTTGTTAAAAAGTTTTTTGCCACAAACGGTACTACATCGTATAGCAAAATTTTGAACGTGTGAAATCTGGAATTGCTTTTTTCCTGGTAGTTTTTCCGATTTTGTGGAACAATGTATCTCTGCCCCGAGAACGAAAAGAGATAGAGTAATTCTGCGAACGCCAATTCAAAATGGTCGATTCGGTATAGAGTTGAAGTTTGAAGAAGAAATGGAAAAAACAATTTTTGCCCCGAAAAATAGCATAGGGTCTTGACCCTTGAAATTTGGAGGAAAGCAAAAATCGTCCTATCGACTTACACAAACAATCAAAATGTCCGAACCGACTAGCAGATATTGAATATGTATATTTTATATATTTATCTCGAACGGCCGAGTCATGAGAGCGAGAAAAGTAACGAAACCATAAAATTTTCGGTAATTCTGATGGTTTGACGAAAACTATTCGTTTGGAAAGCAAGCAAAATTCCTTGAGATGGTCAATGGTAAAGTGACAATCTGACAAAAAATCCGGAATTGCTTTTTTCCTGGTAGTTTTTCCGATTTTGTGGAACAATTCATCTCTGTTTCGAGAACGAAAAGAGATAGAGTAATTCTGCGAAGGCCAATCGATTCAGAATGGTCGATTTGGTATAGAGTCAAAGTTTGAAGAAGAAATGGAGAAAACCATTTTTGCCCGGAAAAATTGCATATGGCCTTGACCCTTGAAATTTGGAGGAAAGCAAAAATCGTCCTATCGACTAAAACAAACAATCAAAATGTCCGAACCGACTAGCAGATATTGAATATGTATATTTTATATAGTTATCTCGAACGGCCGAGTCATGAGAGCGAGGAAAGTAACGAAACCCTAGAATTTTCGGTAATTCTGATGGTTTGACGAAAAATATTTATTCGGAAAGCAAGCAAAATTCCTTGAGATGGTCAATGGTAAAATGAAAATCTGACAAAAAATCCGGAATTGCTTTCATCCTGGTAGTTTTTTTCCGATTTTGTGGAACAATTTATCTCCGTCTCGCGAGCGAAAAGAGATAGAGTAATTCTGCGAACGCCAATTGATTCAAAATGGTCGATTTGGTATGGAGTTCAAGTTTTAAGAAAAAATGGAAAAAACAATTTTTGCCCGGAAAAATAGCATAAGGCCTTGACCTTTGAAATTTGGAGGAAAGCAAAAATCGTCCCATCGACTGAAACAAAAATCAAAATGTCCAAACCGACTTGCAGATATTGAATCCTGTTCATCACCTATCTATAACCTATTCATTGAGACCATTTCAATGAGCCCAAACGCTGGTGAATAGTTGGGTATCCTGCAAATTCCAGGTGATGCTGTAGCATCAGGTCAAGATTACCTACCATGTTCTAGCGATATCATTGAAGTAACAGGATACCAAATTTCGAATCGATCACACCTATGTAAGTTGCTCACGTCCCTTCATCAACTAGAAAAGAGCTGATGATCTTCAAACGGCTGAACAGATTCTCTTGAATCATAGCTGAGAACACTCCCGATTATGTCACCTTTCAAACTAAAATAAACGAAAACAAAATCGATTCATCCGTTTGTGAGCTACGATGCCACAGATACACATACACAGACACACATATACTCACGTTATATTTAAAACACCCCTCTGTTTGCGTCGGGGGTAAAAAAAGGAATTTTTGTAAAGTTTTCTTCCATTTGACAGATATTTAAATACAAATGTAACAGTTAAATAAATGGAACTAAATGATTTTCAACAATACAATCAAGTTTTCGAAACAACTTCGCTTTTCTGATCTCTTTGTCGTCAAAATCCTGTATTATTTTTTCAAAATTCAGCTGCCCTGATTATGACTCGATTGAAAGCATTGCCAAACCAAGTCATGTCTGTCTCTCACGATTTGCAAAAATAAAGGTTAATGAATGTGAATAGACATAGACTCTGGCTGCCTGGCCTCACTTGAGTATTAGGTGTGGGCATTGAATAATTATTTTTATAATTTTCCATGAGGGGGTCCCCTATCCTCTCGGGCCAGGGGATATTTGCCCCCCTTTCCCCTTCCACCCTTCCCCTTTCTCCCCCTTCCCCCCTACCCCCTCTCTCTCTCCGGGCCTGAATACTGAATTATTGTCCAGATTGTTCGATTGTTTATCTACTCGATAACAATATTTGTTTGGTGTTTGAAAAATGCTGATTTTGAGTTTCATCTCTTATTGAATAGATTATAGACAATATAATCCGCACTTTCCTTTTTACTCTATTGAGTTTTTGCTTACGAAATTATCCAGCTTGATCGGTTTCTCTTTGATTTTGTCGTTGTTATCGACATGTACTTCATTGAGACATTGGGATACACTATTCACAACGATTCCATAAATGGTTGATCATCGCATCTTCAATCAATTTTGGAAAGTCTCGTTCGTTTGGAGGCGTTTTAGAATTCTGAATTGAAATAATTAGAAATTCACAGTTTATTTAAAATCGAAAATGAAAACAATTATCAGCCATATTCAACTGCTGAATACATGGGAATTTCTTTATAATATAAATATTTCTCAAATATTTTTTGATGTTCTCCTCTTGTGGCGTTTTCTGATATAAAAAACGTTGATATGGATAACACCGTGGATTCAAGAAATTTTATTTTTGTACCTTCCACGAAGATGTGAAGATATATTTGAATAAGCTCAACAACGAAAAACAATACAGTGAATTATTTTTTCAACTATAATTAAACTCTGATCAATAGTTCACTGCCCTCTTCCATATTCCTTGTACTATTTGGTTTGGAAATTTTCTGAGACGGTAGATGAAATTCAAACTATCTCAATAAAATATTAGACATTGATTTTTCAGGTTACTATCCATATTTGGGATGACATAGAGGTTGAACCCTGGGCAGTTACTATGTTTGATATTTATTGAAGATTTATCGGTGAATGTTGAGGTTTGTGGGGATTTTCTCTGCAGGGACATTTCACAGAAACATATGAAATATAAGGCTATTATTGAACAGGACTACACAATGGACAACACTCCAATTCCGAGGGGCTGTCAGAAACTTCCAAACGGTTCCACACTCTTATTTAGGACACATAATGAAAATGTTAACGAATAAGTACTCGCTATAATGGGATATAATTCCTGCACAAATGTGCTCAACAATCTCCTTTTTTCTCAAGGAAAGTACCAGAATTTTGCCCATTCATTTAATTCAAGACAAAAGCAGATATTCCAAGTATTCCATTCATCGGAAAACAACACATTCCAAGACCAGACCCAAATTTCAGATGTAAATGGACGAACTCGTAACCCTACAGAATATTGCTGTATTTTCCGACTCGGGAAACGAATTTTCAGTGCGCCTTGAATAATTCTACTGATTTATCATTCCAACAGCGAATCTCTGGATCCAAAGCTCATTCAACAGGCTCTTCTGGAAAATACTCAGACCTCGTTTTCTGGCGTCGCGAAAATATCTTGTTCTAAGGCGTTCCCTTCGGTTGTCAGGGTTGGGGATACAAATAAGGTTTTTAAAATTCATCTATACAAAGACAAATGAAGCTTATACAAGATGTGTGAAACAAGTAGCAACATTAGGGTATTTTTTTGTAATAAAAATATTTCCGAAATTAGATAAAATTCAAGATGAAATGAATGAATTGTGAATAAGTTAGATGTTTTATTCAAGTGTGAGTCTCTCTACAGTTTTGTTCAATGTATAACTGTTTCATACCTCTCTATGTTCATTAATTCCGATTATTGTTAGCTACCCAATCTTTTTCAATGAGTTTCAGTCTTCTGATAATGAAGCATATTATTATAGCATTCTCTATATTGAAGGGCGTATCCCCAACTCTTCAAAAATCTAACATTATATCTAAATTGAAATTGCATTGATTGTGAAAAAAGCTATATTGGAATGACATACCAAATACTCATCGACGGATCAATCAACATATATATGATTGCACACAAAAAACCAGAGATAAAAAAGAAAAAACGGTACTTGCTCATCATCATTCTTCCGAAGGTCATAATTTTGATTTTGAAAATCCAAAAATTTTCAATATCGAACCGTGCTACTCAAAACTTTCATAAGTGTAATGATTTTCTTCACCCTCAATGAACATATCATTATTTGTAAATCGTGATTCGTCGGAAAATTGAATAACGTTGATAAAATTTGGGTGAACTCTATAATTTTGAAGCAGCCGATCACAAAACACTATTCGTCCATCGCCATCGTCAGCATACAAATGTTGATGTAACTGATATTTAAATGCTCGATATTCGTGCTTTTGCAGATTTTTTTTTACTGATTCTTGACTTATCTGCATTTCTTGACTCATTTCTCTTCAAGAAACCGTTTCATCAACCTCAAGCATAGCAAGAACGTTGATCTCAGTCTCTTCATTTATGATAAACCTCTGTTCCACCTCTCGATTTCCTTCTTGCCTAAAACGATTCTCAACATAAGGAAAATACTGATGGGCTGGATGTTGCCGATTGGAATATCTCTGACATTCTCCAAATATTAATGACATAGCTACTTTTCCACTTTGAGTATAGATTATTTTGAAGGAAAATTAAACTGAAATTTTACGAAAATCAAGAAACTTTTACTGCCTGCTCATAAAGCTTATGTAACTGTCATTATCTAAGTGTTTTGTTTTCCAAAGAAGACTTGATAAAAATAACTGCAAAATATTATGCAGCTTGGCTATCCATGGCACACTTGACAAAAGTAAATAAATTATTATCCAGTATTTTCCCTAGTAATATTTAATTTATGTTCTTATTTTTAATCTCGCAAATGAATTAGCTTCGTAAGATTCGTCAACAAAACCGTTTTTCGGAAAGTGCTTGTCAAAAAATGGTCGCCATTTGAAAAATAATAGGACACGAAAATGTAATTTCGCCAACTTGTCATACTAGTCACTGAAACTTTGCGAATTTAATTTTCTGACAACACCTGAGGTCCTCTGATTAGTTTACGTCCGATCATGGCCACTTAGATGCATTTTTTTTTTTTTGAGATTATAATCTAACGACAAGAAATTTCATGAATTGGTCATTATTGTGATATTCGTGAATTAACTTCAAATGAACAATGAAGGAACAATGCCTGCTCTCATGTGCATTATTCGAAAGAATTTGCAAGATTTTCCTCGTGGCTTCATTCTTGAAAAAACAATTCCATTCATCTCAAAATAACACATTCCAAGTCAAGACCCAAATCTCGCAAGTAACAATGCGAAACATGCAGCCCGACACTATATTGCTGCCAATTCTAATTCCCGAAACAAATTTTCTGGCTGCCTGGAATATTCACGCGATTTATCGTGCCGACAATGGAATCCGGAATTCAGAGTGTATTCAACAGGCTCTTCCGGAATATACTTAGACCTCGTTTTGCGGCATCACAGAAATATCTTGTGGGGCGAGAAAACTCTTATTTTCTCTTTTATGGGATGGAAATGAATGGAAACAGGCTGATTTTAGATTCTTCAACACAAACAAGCTAACAAACTTACAAATTGAACTATTATATAAGGCGACTAACGAGCGGTACAGAAATGTGTGAGTGATGAGAAAGGCTGAACGAAATCAAGTGCAGGAATAAAAAAAAAACGGTGACAGAAGTGAAACTTCTTTGGCGATCCGAACTATATATATATATATATATATATATATATATATATATATATATATATATATATATATATATATATATATATATATATATATATATATATATATATATATATATATACCAGGTCTCCCAGAGCTTTTAGGTCACCAGATAATTCAGTTATTTCAGAAAAGAAAATTGGAAAAAAATACGTGTCGTAGGAGACCATAAGCTCGTTCATGCAGCATAGCAAAATCCACCCCCTGGCAAACAACCCCCGAGAAACTTATGTGTTTCAAATTGCACCCCCATGTTTGTTACTGTTCAACTTAAAGCCCGTTTCATTCCTTATTCAACGATATATCATAATATGTAGTTGTGAAGATAGTAAGTCGAGAAAATTGAATTCGTTAGTGGGTACCATAAATTGGACTGAATCAATGGTTCCACGTTGTAGAGACAAGAAAAAGTGGATGTGAAAGAAAAAGAGTCAATAAAATGTTAGAACTTTTTGTGTTTTGTTTTATTCCTACGGTAACTGGATGACAAATTGCGATCAGTCGTGATATTGTTGTTAAATATCAAAATGAGAAACCAATTTCCAAACAATGTGTGGTGTGAATGTGTGATGTAGTTTACATATTGGACGTCTCATCGGCCCTAATTTTTTCCAAGACTCTTTGACGGGACACCGATATCTACATTTCGTGGAAAATTGTATTCCTGCATTACTAGAAGATATTCCAATTCAAAAACGACAACAAATGTGTTGGCAACAAGATGGTGCTCCTGCACATAACCATAATATAGTTACTACATTCCTCAATAATACCTTTCAAGACCGTTGGATTGGGAATAGTGGACCTGTTCGATGGCCTGTACGTTCTCCTGATCTCACGCCACTGGGCTTTTTTCTATGGAGAAATTTGAAACGAGTTGTCTTTGAAACCCAACCAATAAATATTGAAGATTCAACCCAGACAATTTCAGAGGCTTGTAATACCGTTATTTCGGAAATGATTAGAGCTTCCTGTACTCGCGCGCTGATTCGGCGACTTGATGCATGTGTGGCAAGTGCTGAACAATCTCTGTAGTATAATGTATTATTGAAAATACAGATGGGCTTATAAATTAATATTTCATTTGTATTTTCATTTGCCATAATTCTGCAAGCCATTCTAGCTACCATGATACATCATTGAATGAGAAATGAAAAAGACTGTAAGTTGAACCAAAACAAACATGGGGGTGTAATTTGAAAAACAAAAGTTAGGGGGGGTTTCTCGGGGGTTCTTCGGCAGGGGGTGGATTTTGCTAGGCTGTATGAACGAGCTTATGGTCTCCTACGAAACGCATTTTTTTTCAATTTTCTTTTCTGCAAATAACTTAAATATCTGCTGGCCTAAAAGCTCTGAGACACCCGGTATATATATATATATATATATATATATATATATATATATATATATATATATATATATATATATTTATTACTTTTGAAATTCTATATATTTTGTGAGCCAAAACCCAAAAAATAATTAATAGATAATTATTAGTTTCAAGAGTTTTTTGATAACTTTTGAAATTCTATATATTTTGTGAGCCTAGGTATAATGTGGATAGATAAAAATGTCAAAGTACGATAAAACAATCAATTGTATACACTGTCAAAATTATCATAACCCATAATTGTTCAAAAGACAACTAAAAGTCTAAATTTTACAAAATTTTCATGTATAAAAAGTAATCAACACATTTATAAACTTCAAACATACTGTACATGAAATTGTAGCTGACTAAAGTAGCCAATGAGAGAACAGCAAACGTCTTTATGAAAGATAGCCAATCAGAGAATAGATGGTTAGGTGAAAAGTTAGAAATTGTGAGAGAATAGCAACGAGAGCGTATCATAAGCAATTATTATTAGAATTTGTAAATAGTAATAAGTATGGAAAAATAGTTCGATATATAAATTGAGTAAGATAAATATAAACAGTGGAAAGTGACAATTTAGTGCGCGAATTCAAAAATTCAAATAGGAAAACAACAGGAAAAAGATGTATCTAAGCGACAGAAAACAAAGCCTCGAGGAAGATAAAAAAATATTTCCAAGCAGTTAGCACGCACAAATTTTACTAATAAAAAAATGGAATAATTCCATCATTTGGGAAACAAAAACAAATATTACCTTGATGATATAATATAACCACGAATCCTGATGCTGATTTCCACATATATATCGTTCCTGATACTGGTATTGCAGTCCTGACAGCGAATGAAGAGAGGAGACATCCTGTTTTATGGTATAGTTTGAACACCAACAGTTCCAACCAGGTATAAAAACTTTCATAGTGTATTTCCGGTCCAGAACTATTTCACAAAAATAACCAATTGCACATTCGAAGAACGCTATTTCACTTTACTTTGAACATTAACAGAAAATTTTACATTCACGAAAAGTGAGGTTCTGTTTATCTATCCATGATCTGATTTATCATTATTATTCGTGAATATTTGTTTGATTCACTCTAGTATAAGTTATTTCCGTAGGCTAGGTAATTTTAAGTCTTCCTGAAAAAGGGAGATAATTGTTTTTGATATTTGGTTGTTTATTTTCTCACAATGATCAACTAACATAACAAAGATCATTCAATAAACTGAAGTTAGTCACCAGTGGCAGTGTATCTATTGCTTTGAACCGGCCACCTTTTGAGAAAAGAGCATACCAGCTGTTGTCTAGCCGTGGCAAGGAAAATAATAATTGTTGGTGGCGTGACGAGAGAACAGTGACGTTCGCTGGCAATTATTATTACAGGGGCAGAAATATCTATTTATATCATATAAATTGGCTCTTGAAGAATAACGAAAACTATTAGCTTCATTCATTATATAAAAACAATTTATATTTTCCAATATCATCAAAACATAACAATTGGCACCCCAAAACGTGGGGCAAAAATATTGCAATATTTATATTTACAAAATTCATCATTACATAATAAAATGGCACCCAAAACGTGGGGCGAAATAATAACAAAATAATTTGTTATATTATCTTACCATAACAAATGGTGTCCCAACGTATGGGCGAGTAAGGGAAATATAATATTTCATAATATTTATGAGAAAAAGGCGAGGAAAGGCAAAGTAAGGGCAATATATCATTTCAGGGCGAGTAAGGGAAATATAATATTTCATAATATTTATCACAGCGGAAAAGGCGAATAAAGGAAATATTATTTCATAATATTTATCTGGGGAAAAAAGGCAAGTAAGGGAAAACTAACATTTCTTAATATTTATCGCAACGTAGTGGCAAGTAAAGGCAATATCATTTCAAGGCAAAGTAAGGGCAAGTAAAGGAAAAATATATTTCTTAATATCACTGGGTGAACATTAGCAATTGACATTTCAAAGTATAAGACTAAATATAGGTGAATAAAAAATGGATTTGAGAGATGGTAAGAAAGTTGGCTTGGAAGAAGGTGCAGAAGGGAGATAGGGGTGATCAGGAAGAAGGTGAGAGAAGTAATGTGAGAGAGAGAGAGAAATAAAAAGTGAAAGTACAGGAATGGAAAGTAATAAAATGTTAGAAATTTTAGAAAGAATGAATGAAAATAGAGGAATGAAAAATAGAAAAAAATGAAATAAAGAAAATTCAGGAAAAAAGAGAATATGAATGAAAATATGGCAAGTATGAAAAATGAAATAAAAGAAAGTATGAAAGGGATTTAAAGAAAATTCAGAAGGATGGAAGAAAAATAGAAAGAATGAATGATGGAATGGAGGAAAGAATGGAAAAAAATAGGCAATATGAAGAATGAAATGAAAGAAAGTTTGTCAAATGAAATAAAAGACTTGAAAGAAAACACAGCGAGTATGGAAGAAAGATTAAGAGAAAATGTGAAAGAAAATATGAAAGATATAAAAGAAAATATGAAAGAATGGAAAACAAAATACAAACTAAATCTAATCAAAATAAAGAAGAATTTTTGGAATTGCACAAAAAATTAGAGACAAAAATAGGACAACAAAATGAGGAATTTTATGTGGCAATAACACAAGAAGTATCCAATATCAATAATCATGTAGAAAGGCAGGATGAGAAAATAAAAGATATGAAATTAGATATTAATAGTAAACAAAAAAAGTAAAAAAATAAAAAAATAAGTAAGACAAAAAAATGACAAACAAGATAAAAAAAAAATGAAAACAAATAAATGTTGGGAATAGAATTTTTGAAATGAAACAAAGAAATACAAATAATGAAATAACAATAATAATGTATAGTAAAATGTCAAATATAAAAATAAAAAAGAAGTTGAATGAATATAACGATCAAAAACGAAAAAAGTTTGGATCTATAAAAAAGAAAATAGTAGGAAAAATTAATATGAAATTTCTATTGAAAATTTGTGAAATAAAACATAAGCTTTTAAAAAATTAAAAAAAAAATAAATTGTAGATTAACAAATTGGATGGGCAAGTTAAGGAATAAAAAAATGGAAAAAAGTTAAAAAAATAATTTGATAGATAGGTATGATTTCAGAAACATTTGAATAAAATAAAATGAGATGAAAAACAAATGTAAAGAAAAAAAAATATCAATGAGAGAAAATATTGAAGGAAACAAAAACAACACATGAGTGAATATTTCATGAAAGAAAACAATAATATTGAATAACAAAAAAAATAAATACTGAAAAACAGAAAAGTTGATATAAAATTATTGGTACAGGTTAGTTAGATGAAGTAAAGTGAAAAACAATATAGATTATAAAGAAGGAAAAATATAGAAATGGATAATAAATAATGTGAATTTTGAAGAAAAATGAAAAGAAATAATGATAAAAATATTTTGTGTATAAAATGAATTATGTGAGAAATGAAAGTGGGTATGATAATAAAAATTATACTAAAGAAGTATATTATAAATATGATGATGATGATGATGAAGGTATATTGATAAATAATATGAAGGTTTAATGAATTATAAATGAATATAATATGTTGATTATGTATGAATAATGAAAAAGCGAAAGAGTATATGCACAAAATAAAAGTAAATGAAATGAGAGATTCAGATAAATGAAATATCCAATTCAATATGAATTTAAAGAACAACTGAAGGAAAAGATAGGAAAAATGATAAATCAGTATAATTGAAAGTAGACCAGTAATTGTAAAATCTATAATTGAAAATAATATCAGTATAAAGTATAAAATGAAGTAAGATGATAATAATGGAATATAAAATGTCATATATGATGATATCTTGAAAAGTTTTCTCTCTTGATCTGAAAAGAAGTCCAAGTCAAGTTTTTCTGGAACGAAAAAAAAAAAACGTAGTACTAGTAGTTGAATAATTGTTGTCGTTGTAGAACTTATTTTTATGGAAGTCCAGCAAGTAGTTTTCTGAAAATAGAAAAAAGTATTAGTTAAAGTAAAATAAAAAAATATAAATAAAGAAATTGATATTCAAAATTTTCTAACTAGTAGAAAATTAGTGAATATAAATTTAGGAATGTTGTTATGTTATATTATGCCAGTTGTAAATTTCAAAAGACTAAAACCCACAAAAGGAATAATTAATAGATAATTATTAGTTTCAAGAGTTTGTTTTTGAATAACTTTTGAAATTCTATATATTTTGTGAGCCTAGGTATAATGTGGATGGATAAAAATGTCAAAGTACGATAAAACAATCAATTGTATACACTGTCAAAATTATCATAACCCATAATTGTTCAAAAGACAACTAAAAGTCTAAATTTTACAAAATTTTCATTATAAAAAGTAATCAACACATTTATAAACTTCAAACATACTGTACATGAAATTGTAGCTGACTAAAAGTAGCCAATGAGAGAACAGCAAACGTCTTCATGAAAGATAGCCAATCAGAGAATAGATGTTCAGGTGAAAAGTTAGAAATTGTGAGAGAATAGCAACGAGAGGGTATCATAAGCAATTATTATTAGAATTTGTAAATAGTAATAAGTATGGAAAAATAGTTCGATATATAAATTGAGTAAGATAAATATAAACAGTGAAAAGTGACAATTTAGTGCGCGAATTCAAAAATTCAAATAGGAAAACAACAGGAAAAAGATGTATCTAAGCGACAGAAAACAAAGCCTCGAGGAAGATAAAAAAATATTTCCAAGCAGTTAGCACGCACAAATTTTACTAGTAAAAAAATGGAATAATTCCATCATTTGGGAAACAAAAACAAATATTACCTTGATGATATAATATAACCACGAATCCTGATGCTGATTTCCACATATATATCGTTCCTGATACTGGTATTGCAGTCCTGACAGCGAATGAAGAGAGGAGACATCCTGTTTTATGGTATAGTTTGAACACCAACAGTTCCAACCAGGTATAAAAACTTTCATAGTGTATTTCCGGTCCAGAACTATTTCACAAAAATAACCAATTGCACATTCGAAGAACGCTATTTCACTTTACTTTGAACAATAACAGAAAATTTTACATTCACGAAAAGTGAGGTTCTGTTTATCTATCCATGATCTGATTTATCATTATTATTCGTGAATATTTGTTTGATTCACTCTAGTATAAGTTATTTCCCGTAGGCCAGGTAATTTTAAGTCTTCCTGAATAAAGGAGATAATTGTTTTTGATATTTGGTTGTTTATTTTCTCACAATGATCAACTAACATAACAAAGATCATTCAATAAACTGAAGTTAGTCACCAGTGGCAGTGTATCTATTGCTTTGAACCGGCCACCTTTTGAGAAAAGAGCGTACCAGCTGTTGTCTAGCCGTGGCAAGGAAAATAATAATTGTTGGTAGCGTGACGAGAGAACAGTGACGTTCGCTGGCAATTATTATTACAGGGGCAGAAATATCTATTTATATCATATAATTTGGCTCTTAAAGAATAACGAAAACTATAGCTTCATTCATTATATAAAAACAATTTATATTTTCCAATATCATCAAAACATAACAATTGGCACCCCAAAACGTGGGGCAAAAATATTGCAATATTTATATTTACAAAATTCATCATTACATAACAAAATGGCACCCAAAACGTGGGGAAAAAAAAAAATATTTGTTATATTATCTTACCATAACAAAACATATATATATATATATATATTGTTATGTTAGGAAGGACCAGTAATATATTTTAAAGATGAAAAAGAAATAATTTCATAAATAAACCACAAAAATAATAAATATTCAATAGTGAGTAGTTCAAGAGAAATTGTTTTACATTTTTTTGAGATTCTATTCTCTTTATGAAGCCTCTGTATAATATTGATAGGTAAAAATATGCAAATACTATAATGCAATCATTTTTATACATTGTCAGAATGATTACAACCTATAATTGTTTAAAATACAACAAAAAAGTCTAGATTTACAAAATCATTCTGGATTAAATGTGTTCAACAAAATTATAAGCTTGAAACATGAGTATATGAAATTGTATCTAACTAAAAATAGCCAATGGGAGAACAAGAAACTTCTTGATGACAATAGCCAATCAGGGTTGAGGATGGTCAGATAAGAGATTTTAAATTGTGGAAAAGTAAGAACTGAGGAACGTCAAAAATAATTATCATCAAATATTGTATTTAGTTTATAAGAAATGTAAAATATATTAGTTCATAAGTTCTCTCAAATAACACCAAAATAGTGAAAGTTCGACAAGAAAGTGAGCGATTTTGAAAATTTAAAACAAAAATGACTAAACAGGAATGGTATCCAGGTGAAGAGAAAACAAAGCGAGAAGAGAGATTGAAGAAATTTTAGAACGAAGCCAGGTTCAAAATTTGAGAAAAAAGGAAATTGAATATTTTCACCAATGACAAAGTAGTTTGCCAAAAATAACAAACCAATTGAACTTCTGGATAATTTCGACACAAAATAAATAGCATAAAAGAAGATTACCTTTTTGTACTCCACATACAAACTTGTCCAAACTGATTTCGGGGATTTTGGATGGTTCCTTTGCAAATGGAGAGTCCCTGAGAGGAGTGGATGAAGCAGGATTTCAGATTATTGGCAGGTATTGTATCAGCGACAGTTCCAGCTCCAGGTATAAACTTTTTTAGTACACATCACAAACTGAATCACTTTACAACGTAACTTGTATATCTGAAGAACTCTATTTTATTTTGGTAATGAACTATAAAAGAATTCTTCCAACCCAAAAGAAAAAAGTGAGGTTATATACAATATCCAACACTGTTTTTCATTATTCTCCATGAAAATTTGTCAATTGCTCATAGTTATAAGTTATCTATCGCAGGCCAGGTTAATATAAGTTTTCCTGAATGAAGGAAATAATTGTTTTTGATAATTTTTGGTTTATTTCCCACAATGATATGCAAATATTTTACTTATAAACACTGAACTGAAAATAGTTCGAGTGACAGCAAAACAGGCAGTGGCTCTATTGCCAATACCGACTCCTGAAGCGAAGGCGTACCAACTGAGATAAGTCGTGGTGAAAAAGGGTAATAACAATTGGCAGCAACGTGGCGAAAAAACAGGAACGTCAGCTGGCAATTATTATTTCATAACAATTTGGCAAAATTCAGTAATTGATATTTCATAACAATTAGGCTTTCCCATCTCGGAGCTGAATTGCCTACATAAGTATTAGAGGTATATCAAAATCGAAATCAAAATATTTATACAAGGGAGAAAATATTTGTGGGGCAATATCAATAACGGGGGAAAAATCAACAACAATTATTATTTAAAGTATTATATATATATATATATATATATATATATAAAATATATATATATATATATATATATATATATATATATATATATATATATATATATATATATATATATATATATATATAGTCCATAGGTATGGAATAAATTCATGTCGCTACCCAAACCTGTGGTTGCGGCAGTTGGGGTAGTGCTGGCACAAACTTAAAAAAAATATATGAAGAACATATTCTAAGCGTTGGTTGCGTGTCAGCATTTGGGTACTTTTCTTGGCATTAGTCACACGTACGTGGTATCGCCTTAGCGCAGTATCGCCGTTTCTCGAAAGCGATTGCAAGGTGATACTGATACCGTGATACTGAGACAACCACACATACGATGTGACTTGCATCGCTACTAGGTATCATGCAACATGTATCGATACAGATCTCACCGTCTGTGGGGGCCATGAGTTCAAGTAACCTGAACTGTTAATGTGTTTTTACGTAATTTATTATTATTTATTTTTTCTTTTCACACAAACTTAATTAAATATTTTTTACATTTTATATGTTCCTTAGAAATATGACCTGTCCCATCTATAAAATGAAGCTCAAAGGATGAATATATTGAAAATATCCCTGGCCCGGGACGAACCGTCTTTTCTAAAAAATTGAAAAATTATTCCGGCCACGAATCCAAAACCTCAAAAAAAATTCCATTGAACATACTACAAAAAGAATTCAAGAAAAATAAAAAACTATATATTTATATATATATATATATATAAATATATTATATATATATATATATATATATATACAGAGTGGCCACTTTTTTAATGGGATTGTATTGGTAACTTTTAAACCATAAGAGTTAGAAGGTCGGTCAAATGAAGAAAAAGTTGCATTCATAGAAGCATTGTCAAGCAGTTCAAACAAATTGAGATTATCAGGGCCGGTTATTGAGATATCATAAGAAAAGTAAATTCTGTCATTTTGATTTTTCTTTTTTTCCCACTTTATTTCGAATATTATCAAAAAATGTCACAGAAGTTTTTGATTCGACAGTGAATTATCCTCAATTTGACATAATCAGATTTTGTATCCAGCGTTTCGTACGCTCTGGGCCACCCTCAACCTCATTTTTTTCAATACGGACCTTCATATTTTTGACTCTTTTGAAATAACTTTTAACGCTGAATTCAACGATATATCATACAATGTCATTCAAAGTTGATTTCCAGGTGATTTTGACCCTTTATCCAAAATTTCTTTGGGTCGGATCTATATTACATTTAGGTACCTTTAGTTTAATTAACAACATGCAATACATTTCGATAAAGAAATCAACTTACTAATCTTCAACTGAATGGACGTACAGAATCAAAGCAAGAAACAAGTAATAATTATTTACAAATTTCAAGAGGTGAAAAACCTAATTCATAATAATTAAACGAAACTATCATTTAATGAAAGAAAAATCAAATGATTATTCGAAAGTAAATGATGAACATTAATGAAGTAAGTGTTTGAAATGTCCACCATTTTGTAAAATGCACTTTGCGGTTCTGGAACCCATACTTCTTATACATTTGCTTATTTCGTCTCCTTGAATACCTTCCAATACATTCTCAATCTTCTCGCGAAGAATCTCTATTGTCGGGTTCGTAGTATCATAAATTTTATTTTTGAAATATCCCCACAAATAAAAATCCAGCGGATTCAAATCCGGAGATCTGGCAGGCCATGCTACTGGACCTCTTGTTCCAATCCATGAATCGGGAAAAGTTCGATTTAGATAGTCTGTGACTATTCTTGAGTTGTGTGGACCATATCCGTCTTGTTGGAACCATGGACTATTACGCCGATACCGTATAGGAAGATCATCCAACATTTCTTCTATCATTTCTACATATTTTGCTCCGGTTAGGTTGCCGTCAATAAAATAGGGTCCCAGTGAATTATTATTCAACAAACCGCACCATATCTTCAAAGAGAAACGATATTGATGTCTAATTTCATGAATTAAGTGAGGATTTTCTGTGGCATAAAAATGTTTGTTCCTTCGATTGAACATGCCAGAATTTGTGAATGTCGTTTCGTCTCCCCAAATGATATTGTGCGCAAAATTGTTGTTATTCCGCACCTTCCGTTGAAACCAATTACAGAATTGCAACCTTCTCTCAGGATCATTGCGATATAGTTTTTGCACGGCTTGGTATTTATAGTCATGGTATCCGTGTCTTTCGACCATTTTATTAACAGCACTTTTTGATGAATTGCATTCACTGGCCATAGTTCTCGATCCTATTCCTGGATTCATTCGAATTTGGGCCAGAACATTGATGTCATTGATAGGCTCGTTTCGTCGTACATAAGGACCTCTAGGTTTGATGGATGATTTATGTGCAAGTAACGTTGTAGATACACGTCGAAACATTTCAATATTTGTTGTTGTTCTTTCAGGATATAATTCACCATACCTTTATTGTGCTTTGAACGAATTTCTATCTAGTTTTATGTACACTTCGTACATATCTCTCTCCTCTTCATTAGTGTATCTTACCATATCGAATAAGTTAAATTGAAATTACTCAGAAAAGTATTCAATGACAAGTTCTTGTGACACAATAATAAACGAAGTGACAAATAATATGACATTTATTGTTCTGTTCTTTTTTATCCACGGCCTACTACGTGAAAATAATACATTCAATAAACCTAGAGTTGTGTGTATGTAAGAAAAAACAAGTCTATCAACGATATCAATGTTCTGACCCAAATTCAATTGAACCCAGAAAAAAAATCGAGAACTGTGGCCAGTGAATGCAATTTATCAAAAATCTGCTGTTAATAAAATAGTCAAGAGACGCGAATACAATGATTTTAAATTTGAATACCAAGCCTTGCAAAAATTATATCGTAATGATCTCAAAATAAAGTTCGATTCTGTAATTTGTTTCAATGGAACAAATGACAAATCCAACAATAATGATTCCTCGCGAGAAGATTGAGAATGTATTGGAAGTTATTCAAGGAGACGAAATAAGCAAATGTATAAGAAGTATGGGTTCCAGAACCGCAAAGTGCATTTTACAAAATGGTGGACATTTCGAACACTTACTTCATTAATGTTCATCATTTACTTTCGAATAATCATTTGATTTTTCTTTCATTAAATTATAGTTTCGTTTATTTATTATGAATTAGGTTTTTCCCCTCTTGAAATCTGTAAATAATTATTACTTGTTTCTTGCTTTGATTCTGTTACGTTCCATTCAGTTGAAGATGAGTAAGTTGATTTTCTTAACGAAATGTATTGCATGTTGTTAATTAAACTAAAGGTACCTAAATGTAATACAGATCCGACCCAAAGAAATTTGGATAAGGGTCAAAATCACCTGAAAATCAACTTTGAATAACATTGTATGATATATCGTTGAATTCAGCGTTAAAAGTTATTCCGAAAAGAGTCATAAAATATGCAGGTCCGTATTGAAAAAAATGAGTTTGAGGGTGGCCCAGAGCGTACGAAATGTTGGATACGAAATCTGATTATGTCAAATTGAGGATAATTTACTGTCGAATAAAAAACTCCTGTGACATTTTTTGATAATATTCGAAATAAAGTGGGAAAAAAAGAAAAATCGAAATGACAGAATTTACTTTTCTTATGATATCTCAATTACCGGCCCTGATAATCTCGATTTGTTTGAACTGCTTGACAATGCTTCTATGAATGCAACTTTTTCTCCATTTGACCAACCTTCTAACTCTTATGGTTTAAAAGTTACCAATACAATCCCATTATAAAAGTGGCCACTCTGTATATATATATATATATATATATATATATATATATATATATATATATATATAGTGAAATTAGCGCCTATTGACTAGCGAACTACATCAAATCCACACGTTATATTAAGATTTTCTGAACACTGAACAATTTTAATTACAACGTTTTGAAACATAATCAATTTCCACGTAGTTTGTCCCCAAAGACTTCAAAGTATTATTTAATGTTACCCGCAAAATCGATTATGCAATTTAATAACGACATAGCATGGCACGGGTTTTTATGGCTTTTGTTTCGTTCTCAAGTAATCAACTTAACACTATTTATAATCATCAGAAATGTTATTAAAACAAAAATTGAATGACAGAATCAACCAAAATATCACTCGCTTTGAAATAATAAAAATTGCATCGTCCGGGAATCGAATCCGAGTGGTAGGCGAGCATTTTATCATTGAATCACCGTTGCTTATCATCATGTATGTGTCCTTTCTATCAGGCCAATTTCTTTTTTTCTGTCTTTTTTGCACCAGAAGTGTTTCGTTTCAAACGTTTACACGCTCCATTCTAATTCGACTTCAAAATTTTCCCTTCAAAAAGTTAGGAATCACAAAGATAAAGACAATGACGAGAGATAGGACGCATTTCACTTGGGAAAATGACATACATAAAATACGATATAATGATATATATCGCCGGGTTCTAATGAGAATTAATATCCATTATTGGTGCGAAATGGCATTGATTTTCCATCAAAATCTGACACCCAAAATTATTAATGGGCATTGGATTTGATATACAATAATGGAAGTAACTATATGATATGATTTATTCTTCACACGTGGATTCAATGGTCTTGGAATGAATCCAACCGATAATTCATATATAGACCGATAATTCATATAAGAGGATGTTTTCAAAGCTGAAATATATTTTCATTGCGACGCAGGCCTCGTTAAAACGCGATTCCAACGAAATATCTCATATAAAAGCTTGAAATTAACGAAGGTACAAAACTTGAGATGGAATTAGTTCCATCATGGAAGCAGTGTATAACACTTCAAGCGATAATATTGAAATACTTATCGACGAAAAATGTTCCATATCTTCTTTTGATTTATAAAGAACTGTGTTCTTCGTACAGTACAATACAGTTTGTGGATTTTTTACTGCCCCAACAGGTGTATTATGATTAAGATAGCTATTTCATGTAAACAATAAGAGATGTATACATTTATCCTAGATAGTGATATAAATCACATAAGATAAAATAAAATACGCTTCAGATGCAGATATACTATACACACAAATGACAAACTGTTCAGTTGGTTTACAGACATGAGAGACAAGGATCGTTAACATTAAAAAAGAAAAAGGAATAAATGATAGTTCAAAAGCTAAAGAACACGCTTTAATAGAAAACTAAACTAAAAAGTAGAAAATAATTTTGAATGAGTTTGAAATAAGAATCAGTGATTAACAACAAATTCATTTCATCGTAAAAAAGCGTGGGGTCTTGATGTCAATTGTTGTTAATATTTCATGGACAGATATTGGTAAAAGTGGAATCATTATGAAAACATCTTAAAAAGCACCCCACGCTTTTTTACGATGAAATAAATTTGTTGTTAATCACTGTTTTCTTATTTCAAACTCATTTGAAATTATTTTCTACTTTTCAGATTAGTTTTCTATTAAAGCGTGTTCTTTAGTTTTTAAACTATCATTTATTTTCAACTTTTTAGTTTTGTTTTCTATTGAAGCGTGTTCTTTAGTTTTTCAAACAATTGTTATTTAATTTTTTTAACTCTTATCCTCCAATTTTGAATAGAATCGGACCATAATCACAAAACTCGTCCGCCATTATAGAGCCGCCATCTTGAATCCTCCAATTTTGACAAAATAATCATAATCTCCGACCCCAAAAACCACCACATACCAATTTTGAATAGAATTGGACCATAATCACAAAACTCGTCCGCCATTTTGGAGCCGCCATTCTGAATTTCTCAGTTCTGACAAAAGGATCCTAATCTCTGACCATGAAAATCCTCAGACACCAATTTTGAAGTGAATCGGACCATAATCACAAAACTCGTACGCCATGTTGGAGCCGCCATTTTGTTTTTTTTTTCAAACAAAAATTTCTTAATGCATTGTCACCGGAATTATGTACACCTGCCAAATTTCAAATCATTCGTACGTCTGGAAGTGGGTCAAAATTGCGCCCAAAGGAGTCGGTTTCAAACAAACATACGGTTACAAACATACAAGTGAAGCTAATATAAAGCGTGTAAAAGAAGTAATACCAATGAAGAAAAAAAGATTACCTATTCACATGCACATGTAACTACATGCTCCAGATTATCATCTACCGAGTAAAAACAGTGTTGCATTAAATAATCACGGATCTTAATTTTGAATGATACACAATACATTGTTATCTTTGAATTGTTGGGGCAAAGCGTTATACAATTTGATGCCCAGAGATCTATGGAAATTATGTATTTTTGGGAGTCTGAATGATGGTGGACAGGGATAGTTTTCGTTCCTTGTATTATAAGTACGAATATAATTGTACTGAGTTCTTTTATTTGTTATGGTTTTTTTAATATAAAGGAGGCACTCCAAAATGAAGCAGTATGGTAATGGCAGGATCTTTAGTTTTTTTAACAATGGTTTGCAGTCATTATCATGATTACTGGATGTTATTATTCGAATGGCTTCTTTGCGCAATGAATATTCTGTGACTGTGATATGTGTTTCCCCAGATTATCAAGGCATATATCATTATGCTATGGAAGAAACAAATATGCCATTCTTAAATGGTCTGTATCCAAATCCAACTTCAGTAGCCTAGGTGGCCAACGTGGCCTTTGCAAGGCGCTTAGATAAATCCGCAATATGAAGTTCACGATCTTCTATCACTATTACTTAACACGAGTGTAACCCTAAGGCTCTTACTCTTTGAACTTCGAACAAGTGGGCAACAGCCATTCACGGATTTGGAATTTTGACTGAATAAGGACTGGAGACCGGTCTCCAGCCCTTCCCATGATGGCGGTTCTCAAAAATGGCCGAGAAAGAATTTTGAATCTAAATTTTGAAAAATTGGATTTCTATAGAGGATGCAGCTTTTACTACCCGGGATAGGTTGTTAGATAGCCCATCACTCCAGGGAGTGCCTAGGACGTTTAAAGCGCGAGGGTAGTCTATGTTGTAGTCAGTAGCTGTCCCTCACGAGGGGGTGCTCGTGTGTTATTGGACAATCGAATACTTTCTGATTGCGGTCTCTGATTATACTCCTGATGGAAGGCAGGTTCAAGTCTTCAAGTATCCGATGGTTCCGCACATACCACGGAGCATTCGTTATCATCCTCAGGACTTTCATTTGCGCCCGTTCCAGGACGCGAATGCTAGTCCTGCAGGTTTGGCCCCAGGCGGCCGAGGCATACAAAATGACAGGCCTGAACATCATTTTATAGATCTTGACATTATTTTTTAAAGAGAGTTTACTTCTTCTATTAATCAGAGGGTAAAGTGCGCCGATTTTCTCAGCAATTTTGTTTTTTATTATATTCACATGCGGCTTCCAGGTGAGCCGACGATCCACAGTAACCCCTAAGTACTTGACTTGTTCCGACCATCCTATCTCCCTTCCAGAGATAGTCACTTCCCTCTCCGGGTTGTTTCTCTTGCGACCCATCGAGATCGCTTGTGTTTTATCGGGATTTAACTTTATTTTCCACTCCAGGTACCACTGCTGGAGGTCGTTCAATGCATTCTGCGAATAAACAACACCCATCAGGTGGTTGGCTGACGAGGAAAGTAAGGCCATATCATCGGCGAACAGGGAGATTTCCACGTGTTCGGTTCGTGGTATATCGGAGGTGAAGAGTGCGTATAATACAGGAGACAGTACTGCCCCTGAGGAACGCCGGCCTCAATTTCTCTCGGGTCCGAGAGGAAATCGTCAACCTTGGTCTGAAATGTCCTACCCACGAGGAACGACTTTATCCACTTCACCAGGCTCAAAGGCAAGTGGAAATCGATCAATTTGCAGAGCAGGCCTTCGTGCCATACTCTGTCAAATGCTTTACTTATGTCTAGAAGGACAATATGAGCACTATTGTTGGTGTTTAGCGAAGAGATTGTATTTTCCACCAGCCTCAAAACCTGTAGCTCGGTGGAGTGAGCGCGACGAAAGCCGAACTGCTCATTCGGTAGGACATTTCTGTCCTCCACTTCATCGTCAAGCCTTTCGAGAACGATTTTTTCAGCCAACTTAGCTGAACAGCATAACAAACTGATTGGTCGATAATTTCGCGGCAAGGTCGGGTTCTGACCTTCTTTCGGGATCATGACCACGATGGCATGCTTCCACCTTCGAGGAAATCTTTTGAGGCGCAGTGAATTGTTGATGATATTCAATAATGACTGCACCTGGTTATCCGGAAAATTCCTAATCATACAATTAGAAATTCCGTCACAACCAGGCGCTTTTTTGGGATTTTATCCTTTGATATGCGCCTTAAGTTCATCCAACGAAGCTGGACGAATGACATCACGATCAGGTTCTCTTAGAGTGCGGTGAACCCCATTTTCTAGCAAAAGATCACGATCCAGATCATCGTCTGGATGATCATTAAGTTTAAATTGTCTTTCCATCGAGTCAGCAAAAGCTTGAGCTTTGGACTCGGAGTCGTAGCACATACCGAGCTCTCCATGAATAGGGGGGAAATCAGTCTTTTTTGACTTTAAATTTCGATTTAATTCCCAAAGTTGTCCGTCACTTTCCAAATTTTCTAATGTGTTGCCAAATCTTTCGTTTTTGAACTCGGTTACGTTATTTCTAACCTCCCTATTCAACTCATTTAGACGGATTCTGTCCCCAGGGAACAGACTCCTTTGATAGGCCCTTCTGGCCCGATTTCGATCTCGAATAAGATTTCTAATTCTTCGAGGAAATTCATCCTGATATCTAGGAGCCGGTTCCCTTCGGGAGGAATCCCTGAGAGCATTTTTGATGGTGAGCTCGTAACGCACTACGGCCTCGTCCAACTCAAGTGGAGAATCAATTCTCTCAGGAGTACAGTAACCTGTCTTTAGAAGCGAACGGAACCTCTCCCAGTCCACCTTGGTGCACATACGATCTGTCTGGGGCGGTGGATCACCCCATAGAGTTAAAATCACCGGGTTGTGATCAGAGCCCAACTCGAAGAGAGTACGAATGTCCCAATTCCAGGTGATGTTCCTGGCCAAAGCAATGTCAAGCACATCGGGCCTGAGATGACCGAAATGCGTTGGCTCATCCGGAGCCAACACCTGGTATTCATTCCTGTCAAAATGTTGCCACAGTCGCCTACCATTCTGATTGGTGACACGACTGCTTAGCGTTCAGATCGCCCATGACCAAAACAGGTTGATCTGTTTCCATCAAGAGTGTATCGAGCGCTTCAGGAAGTATTCGATTGTTCGGAGGGTTATAAGCACTGATCAAACGCATAGGACCACTCCTCGTGTTGAAAACAATACCTACAGTTTCTATACCATGGGTATCATCATTGGAAATGCCAAGCTGAACATGCGAATGACAGCGTTTCACCAAAATGGCAACGCCGCCACCCGGACGTCCAAGTCAATCATTTCTGAGCATTTTGTAGTTAGGAAATCTAACAGTTCCTCCATTAAGACGAGTCTCCTGCAGAAAAGCAACATCAATGTTGTTTTCTACAAGAAACTCTTGAAACTCAAGTCCGCAATATGAAGAGCAAAACTCAATTTGTCATCCATTATCATCCCTATCTACGGATGGTGAGGTGGTGCTCATATCGAGACTCTTGTGTTTTTGATTAATTGAAGAATGAATAATCACAATTGAACCAATTTTTACCCGACTGCTCGACGCAAAGGAGGGTAATGTGTTAATCATGTATGTATGTATGTTTGTTCTTCTGTGGCGCTCTAGAGACTAAACGTGTGTGCCGATTTTGATGTTCCTTACGTCAATCGAATTGTCTCAAACTTGCGAGTATCACTAAAGTAATCAAAATTCAATATGGCGACAACCAGACGCCATATTGTGAATAAGACATGACAGTAATCATCAAAAATCAATATGGCGACAACCAGCCGCCATATTGTGAATAAAGACATGACAGTGATCATCAAATTTCTATATGGCGACAACCAGAGGCCATATTGTGACAAAATCAATATGGCGACAACCAGACGCCATATTGTGAACAAAGACATGACAGTAATCATCAAATTTCAATATGGCGACAACCAGACGCCATATTGTGACAAAATTCAATATGGGACAACCAGACGCCATATTGTGAATAAAGACATGAAAATTATAAAAATTCAATATGGCGACAACCAGCCGCCATATTGTGAATAAAGACATGACAGTATTTCATCAAATTTCAATATGCACAACCAAGCCAAAAATTCAATATGGCGACAACCAGACGCCATATTGTGACAAAATCAATATGGCGACAACCAGACGCCATATTGTGAAAAATCCCAAATGAAGAGTGAAATAAAAAAAGGTAATTTAAAAATAGAAGAACTCAACTGCGTAAAAAGTTAACTTTAAAAAAGATGGAAATAAGATGACCAGAAAATTATGTTTTAAGAGGTTAACTATTGAACTCAATACTGTAGAAAATCTTACGCAGTCGGAGGCAATAATATAATATATCTTCATTTAATTAAAGAACATGCCTCCGACTGCGTGAGATTGTTTACAGTATTAAGTTTGATAGTTATCCTCTTAAAACATAATTTTCTGACAATATTTTCTGGTCATCTTGTTTCCATCTTTTCCAAAGTTAACTTTTTACTCAATCGGGTTCTTTATTTTTAAATTAACTTTTTTTTGATAATTGTTCTGCTTGGTTGAGAGTTTGTTTTATATATATATATATATATATATATATATATATATATATATATATATATATATATATATATATATATATATATATATACGACAACCTCTTCAGAGTATAATATCAGGAGTACCCCAAGGCTCAATTCTTGGCCCACTCCTGTTTTTTCATTCACTGCCGATATTTTTTCTAATTTCAACATTGCCAAGCATTTGCTGACGACACTCAGTTATATCATTGTATTGCAATGATATCATAGTATCCCAAAAACAAATAAATGACGACCTTCAAATCATAAACACTAGGTCTGACAAACACAATTTGAAGCTGAATCCTGGCAAATGCCACGTCATGGTCTTCGGAAACAAAAACCAAAGGCAATATGAAGATCACATGAAACTCAATATAGGAGACCAAATACTCAAATCGGTTGACTCTGCAAAAAACTTAGGTATCATTTTCGATGAAGATTGGAAATTCCATGCACATATGAAACAGATTTTGATAAAGTCCTTTGCCACTCTCAAAGTTCTTTATCCATATAGACAAAGCTTGTCCCCTAGTTCAAAAGAGATGCTTTCCCAATCACTTATACTATCTATCCTCAATTATGGAGAGCCTGTCTATGGCCCTTTCTTGGAGAAAACCAATCCAAAATACAACGCGTACGAAACTCTTGTGTTCGCTTCATCTGCGGGATACGAAAATTTGAACACATTTCCCAAGCTCGTGCCAGTCTGTTCTCAGGGAATATAACTATTGTAACATCACTTACACAGTATTGAAATCGAAAACACCTCTTCCCAATTCAATAAATTGACAAACGGATTGGAACTCCATTCTTCTACCTTCGAACTTATCAAAACCCACACATCGCTCGTCATTCGTCAGCCGTGTTTAGAAAATCCTTCTCCTACTTAGCTGAATTTTACCATAATACGATTATGAAAGACCTCTTTAAATTCTCAAAATCCACATTCGAAAGGAAACTGAAAGCAAAATTCAATATGTGATCAGATTAATACAATTTTATTTACAACTTTGTTGCTTGTATATGTATACTACAAATAATTGATACCATCACACAATATTATTAATGTTCAGTTACACTCTATTCTTATAATGTTCAATAGGTTAAGTGTAAGAGTAGCTTTAGCCGATTATGTAATATTGAAATATTAAATAAAAGTCGATTATTGTTATTATTATTATAAGATGCATCATCAGCATACATAATTGATGTGACTCTTTGGTCCAGATTCGAAAGCAGGTCATTGAAATATATTATAAATAGTAGGGGTCCTAAGGGAGCCTTATGGCACACCAAAGTTGACTGCATGAAACGCGGACGTTTGGTGTTCGGATTTTACATACTGGGTGCGATTTGCCGAGTAGGACGAAAAGAGGTTTAATACCACACCTCTCGAGTTTTGTTATCAGGATATTCTGATATCATGTCAACAGGATATCTCGCCTGACAAAATTCCCGACACAGTCTCTTAGAACGCACATAATGATGATATCGTCGACTTATCCGCCCCTTAGCCAAACTGATTGTCGTATAATATACCAATTTTCTCAAAAAAAGCAATTATCCTTTCCTTCAGGACAACCTCGAAAATTTTCCCCAAGACTGGTATTATGGAAATTGTCCGGTAACTATACTGGCTGTTGAGAATTCCCTTTTTATAGATATGTGTCACTCTGATACAAATATCAAAATTACCTAAAACAGTCTCCACATTTTCATTTATGAGTTTTATAAGAACCGAGTGTTGGGAGATATTGTAAATCATTTCGCATTATTTTCAAAGCAATGAACTCATAAACTCCAAATGTGCGGAAACTAAATGATAAAAAAAAATTGGGGAAAACTTCCTACGTCTGCATTTCAAGTCAAAAATGTCTCCAAATTTATACACTCTATTAATGTAATTTCTTCAGTGAAACAGTACACTATGGTCTTATTATTATTTATAGTATTATTTCTTTTCAATTCTTGGAAAAGCATAATCAAAAGACACTCACAAATTTCACTAAACTGGATTTACAAAACCACGACACGTGTTTCGCCATTCAATAGCATCTTCAGGAGGAAATAATACTTGAGTCGGCGAAAAACTAACGAAGATCATTTAATTACTTTGAAGAAATAATCAAAACAAAATTACATAAAAATGCAGCGATAAACAATACCATTTTTAAAATGCACTCTCCGCACGACCACCCGCAACTACGTATGATCTCATTTTACGCTTTACATAATTAATTTGCTTGTTCCTTTGGCGCCTACTCGAAATTTCAGAAAAGACTAAAAAGTTTTATTTTATTTTTCGCTTTTCAGTTTCTTTTTTCGCCTGTTTAATTCTTTATTGAAGAGTTTTTATTTATTTCCGTATAATTGTATTTGGAGTGAATGAGCCATGCAGGAGTTGTAAGTAAGACTACTGATTACGCATTATGGAAAATGTATTTTTTTTACCGCAGCCCACTACATGAACACAATAATAATTTCTGAAAGATGAATTAATGGTAAACATTTTGAGATTGTGGAGAATTTGATTTTCAGATTTTCTGTCTTGGGATTTTGTACTGATATATTTTCAATAAATCCCAGAATTCGTGGTGTTTTTCCCAAAGAAGTTCAATAAAACTGAATTTGAAATCACGTTTTTTTCGCAATTCATCCAAATTGCCAGCTAAGGAATTGATGATTTCAGGAAAAAAAATACAAATGCTTTCGGAACAGTTGGTGTGACCTTTAAAAATGTTCAATGACACTCGGCTACTTCCTGTTTTGAGTGAAATCAACTTCAGTATCGACCATTTCTGTGATATTTTTGAATTTACAACAGTTTCAGTGAATATACTGGAAGATCAAGTCCCACTACGATCCGCTAGATTCATCCACTTGTCTTCAAAGAAAACGCCAGGATTTTTTTCGTTCTCTCCACTCTAAATTTCAAATATTCCATTAATCAAAAACAACACATTTCAAAACTAGACCAAATCTCACATGTAAGAATGCAAAACTCGTAACTCGACACTCTATTGCTGCCAATTCCGACTCAAGAAACGAATTTTCAGTACGTCTGGAATAGTTTCACGCGGCTGAGTATTCCGACGGCGGAATCCAGAATCTAAACGACATCCAACAAATTCTTTCGGAAAATAATTGGACTTTGTTTTCCAGCTACATGAAATCATCTAGTAGCAGGGTGAGCATATCGTTATTTTTCATTTTCTGTTTATAAATTTTATTTCGTCATTGAAATTAATCATTACGATTTTAAGATTTAATTTTCCCTACATTCCCTGGAAAATAACTTGCAGATACGGTGAAACCATTTGAAATTTTCCTACTAATTATTAAGTGATTGTGATGAGGGTTGATAATCGCCTATTAATTAGGAAGGAAATTCCAAATATTTTACAGAAACATTATCTGCAAGTTATTTCCATTCAAATTCAAATTACAGTCGCATGAATTATTGTTCTGGATAATAATGTGCGAAGTACCAGCTGGTTGCTCAGACTCATATGATAATTCAAATTACAGCGGGGTTTTGATAGAACCAAACGAAAATTGGAGCAGTCCAGTCCAATAAAACAAAATTTGCACTCACGGTAAAGTAATAAGAATTTTGTTCTCCGTGATAGTTTCTACATATGTTAACTTCTGCTTCTGTAATCATCTTATGGATACTTAATAGTTCCACTAATCATGGAACCACTTCAAAAATTGTTCTGTTGAGCACTTTTTCCTTTTTTTTCTGTACCTCCTTTCTGTTCCGTCGGTTGTACACAGAGATCTGAGCTCGTGCCCTGGTTCACTCCTCTTTTTATTGAAATTGGATGTTATTGACGTCGGGAATTTATATTTCATCTCAGCTGGCTATATTTCTCAAGATCGACAATTTGAGGAATGATCATCGTTCCCACTAATATTGAGAATTCAGTCGAGATTCAAAAGTAACATCAAGAATGGTATGCTATTGACAAAAGCCCAATATCCTGGCTGGTGGACCATATCAGTAGCGGATTATATGGACACTACATAGATAAATCGATCCCGAACCAAACAGCTACGAAACCAATGATGGAATGTGCCAAAGAACAATCTCAAGAATTCACGCCAGTATCCCTTCATGGAATTGAACAAGAAAAATACTTCACTAAAGTTGAAATTGTTTCAGAATCATTGAACAATTGAAGACTGCCGGTCTGCACACTCATTCGTAATAATTGTTGAGTCATCTGAGTTCGCCACACCTTTTCAAGTTTTTAATTTTGTGGCGTTGCAATCCAATTTGTGGAAATCCTCTTTGGATCATCTAGGAGGTGGTCTTTCTCAGATTCATTTATCAGACCTTGGCCTCCATTAAAGAAGCTTCTTTGTCTATCCATGGTCCTCTTGTCTCGCCATATGATCCGCCCATTTCTATTTCTACTTTTGATATCGTTTCGATTAGTCTTCCACTATCGTTCTTTTTCAGATTTTTTCAATCCGTACCTTGTCTTTGAGTGATATCCCAAGCAGAGTTTTTTGTGTGACGTTCAGATGTTTTTGTGAGCGTATGGGTTTAGGCCCCATTTCGAGTACTGTCAGAACACAGGTGTTGAATGTTTTTTCGTTGAACCAAGCGGGATGAAATAATTGAATATATGACTCAGTTTACCGTGTGCTGCCCACCCTAAATTTAGGTTCCTGTTACAGACACGGATATTTTTTTAGGAATTATATTTCCGCTCCATCTACACATATGTTTTCAGTGGACACTAGATTTGTCATGGTTTCGTTCTACTGTAATTTATACATAGACTAGTCTCCCTCATGACTTTCTGCGGTTGTATTATATCTTTGTTTTCGTCTACATCATCAGTAGTGAGTACTATATTATCTACGAATCGGAATTCTTTCAGTTTTTTGACATACAGGGTGTTAGTGAATAAGTGCGACAAACTCCAGGTGGTGATTATGCATGAAAAAATAATGACAGTTTGCTATATAACTTTTGTCCGCAAATGCTTCGTTTTCCGAGATAGGGGATAGGGGTGTTGAAGTTTTTCTTTAAAACTGACTATTTATTTATTGCTCTGAAACCGGTGGAGATATGCAAATGAAATTTGAAGAGTTTTGAAAGGCAGTTATTGCGCATTTTCTGACATGCATTTAAGAATTTTATGTTCATCATTGGTGCGCATACGGGTAATGATCTCAATTTTTTTAAAGAAAAAAGTGGTATGCCAGGAGATATTACAAATAAAAATCATTTTTAGAATTTCTCGTACAATTTGTGACAAAAAATCTCTCCTGCCTTTTTTTTCGTATGGGGCGCCGTTTTTATTTATCAAGAACTATCTAATGCAATAACGTTAAACAAGAACAATAACAGAAAATAATACTAATAAATAAATAGGCGCAAAGCAAAGCATTTGTTGTAGATGTTCAAAATGACCTCCCTCAGACTTGATATAAGAGTCAACTCTTCGCCTCATTGATTGTCGTATTCGCGCAAATATTCCTGGTGTATTTCTCATTGTCTCACAGCCGGTTATAATTCGATTCCTCAGGTCTTCAACATTTTCGACGGGAGTGGAATGAAATGATGACTTAAGCAAACATTAAATGCAAAAATCTAGAGGATTTAAATCGAGCAGTCCAATGTTCGGTACCTCCCCTACCTATTCAACGATTTGGATATACTGTATCTGAGTGATTACGTACAGTAATGCCTAAATGAACTGGTGCACCATCATGCATGAACCAGAAGTGTTGTCCCAGCTCTAGAGGAATTTCTTCAAGAATAACAGGTAACTCTTCCTGTAGGTATTTAAAGTGAGAGTCGCCTGATAGTCGTTGTGGGAGGAAATACTGACCGATTAAATGATCATCAAGTACCCCAAGCCATACATTTACTGAAAACTGATGACGAAAATGAGCTTCAATGATTCCATGTGGATTTTCCTCAGCCCAGAGGTGATTGTTATGGAAATTTCGTATACACTGTCGTCCAAAATTAGCCTCGTCAGTAACCAAAACGCAATTTAAAAAATTGGGAATTTGAGCGATTTGATAAAAAAACCAATAGAAAAAAACTAGGCGCGGAAAAAAGTCTCTAGGTAGTAGAGCCAGCACACGTTGAATATGAAACGGATACAATTGCTGTTCTTCAATAATTTGAAATACAGTAAAGTTACTAACATTCAGTATGTTGGCAATTTTCCGGGTACTTGTTTCAGGTGACTCCGCAATTAACTCGAGAAATGCTTTTTCTAGTTGGACAGTTCGTACTTTTCGAGGGCGCCCGCAGTCAGCTGTTTCTTTCTTAAATGTATCATTTTTGCGCAAACGTTGGTGAAGACGAGCAAATATTGTGTGATGCGCCCTGGATACTACTCAGCATACAATCGTCGAGCTTGCCGACGATTTCCATTACTTCGACCATAGACAAAATACATGTCTGACAATTCCGCATTTGGATAATTTTCCATTCTTTTCGATAAAAGAAAAATCAATTACTCATTATCATTAATGTTATACCAAGCTAAAAGCTCAAAAATGAAGAAACGCTAATTTGATATTTCGTTGAAATGTTCGTATTTAACAAAATGTTGCCAGTAGCCTACTAGATTTAAAGTAATGATAAATACACGTTAAGATGTTTTATTTTTTTGCACAAAAACGGCGCCCCATAGGAGAAAAAGGCAGGATAGATTTTTTGTCACAAAGTGAACGACAAATTGAAAAATGATTTTTAATTGAAAATATCTCAGTGGCGTACAATTTTTTTCTCAAAAAAAATTGAGATCATTACCCGTATGCGTGCCAATGATGAACAAAACATTTTTGATTGCATGTCAAAAAATGCGAAAAATTCACTTCTTGAAACTCACCAGATTTCATCCGCATATCTCGACCGGTTTCAGAGCAATAAATAAATAGTCAGTTCTTAAGTAAAACTTCAACACTGCGTATCTCGGAAAATGAAGCATTTGCGGAAAAAAGTTATATGGCAAACTGTCATTATTTTTCCATGCAGAATTACCCCCTGAAGTTTATCGCACTCATTCACTAACACCCTGTATACTACGATACCTTCATTTTTCCAACTTAGTCTGTTGAAGCCATATTCTACAAGTTCTGCAAATAGTTTTGGCGACAAAGTATATCCTTGTCGTTGCTCTTGGTTTATAATTGTTTTTTGTGTGGTCTCATGCAGTCTCAAGGCTATATTGGACAATAACCATTCAGAATACAACTGGGTAATGTGAAATTACAGAGGTCCCAACAGTAAATTTCAAAAATCCCTGAAAATCTCTCTGCAAGCTAATGTGTTGTGTAATCCCAATTCGAATGGTGTCTTCACTAATGAGCGTATTCGAACCTTGATATTATGAGCTAGATTTTTTTTTCAACCGGTTAAGAAGTCATCAACACATTTATAATGTTATAATTCTACTGTTATCCTCTATACTATTTCCTAGGGACTGACCTATCGAAATTTTCCCAAATCGTCTGATGACCACTTTGTGTCTAAACAATCTTGGTGCTCTCCATTGTATGAACATATGTTTGGCAATTCAGGATCAATATATTTGCTACACTGTAACTATATTCCGTTTCATCCCATATTCATTACATGTATTATGAAACACCTTTCATCTTTTTCATCCCAATATAAGCAACTCTGCCATAAAAATTGTTCGAACGTGTTCATTTCATCTTGGGTATCACCTCATGTAGGTAGTTGATGAAATTTCTCAACGTGATAAATGAAAATGAACCGAACGCAGGTTAGGATTGAGAATATGAGACCGAAATTGTGTTGGATTGTAGAACGAAACATGTTGAAAGTCTTCGAAAAAGTATCAGATAAAGCATTTTTATTCTGGAGGAATACTCAATTTTGCCATTGAAATTAATCAGGAAATCTATAAAGGGTAGAACAGTAAATAAATCAACTTGTCCTGGACATAACTTCTGTATACAATGCTTCGTTGTGGCAGTTTTCCCAAAAATTACTTCAGGTTTTTCACGAACTCCAGAAGCATTTCCTGAATTTTGCTTTTCTGTACAGTAATTGGCTATGATAGAACGGCTGTGGAATCTAATGCTTTTGCGAGAGATCCATTCTGGTGATTTTTGTTTTTTTGAGCTCGTGTACAGATTGAGAATACGAGCATTTACTGGAAAATGGAGTATACAAGGTAGCACTTTCGACGTAGAAAGGTTAACTTCAGTGCTTACCTGAAAAGTAAGTGGGTAAGTGGAACTTGGTTCTGTTTTTTGTGAACTTTTTGATTTGAAACCTTTAGATTAGTACGAGGAGAGTTCATAAAATAGCGACATTCACCATATGAAACAGATTGAAATTGTGAATATATGTAAAACAGAGTAAAAATTGGGTATCAATCCAAGCTAAAAAAATTTGAGTGTTACAAACATTGTTTATATGATTCCACTTCAGAAAAATCAAGTGACCCGCCTTAGCAATCGGTATGCTTGTGTTGTGCCATCATCTGTTTTCCGAAAGTGAAAGCTAAATTTGAAGAGAGAGATGGACCTCGTGGTTTGTAAAATATTTTTTTTATATCAGGCGAGTGAGAAAATAGAATGAGAGTTTATGTTTTTAAATTTTCAAAAGATGTCTTTTATATTTCTATTCTGGAATATTAATGTTTTAATATCGTACAACAATTGTACAGTTTTGGTCCAAGGAAAAAAATAAATCTTTGTGTATGGATTTTTCGAAAAACTGGTACGACAATGGACTTATTCTCAAAAACAAAGTGTGTTTGGATTTATGGGTGATAAATTTTTCGTTATTATAGAACATCCAAATGAGGCACTGATAGATATAGAGTACTCGTCTAAAGTCCGTTTCTCCCCTACTATTTTGGTATATCGCAACGAAATTCAGAGGGCTTAAATAAGAGATAAAAACCTACTTCTTCATGGAAAAATCACAACTAAAAGTTTTAAAATGGCGGCTGAGCGCCATCTTCAATAATGTTTTCAAATAGAACACCCCGTATATTATTTCGAAATCTGCTCATAATTCTCAACAGTTTTCTCTAATACACTTTACTCCTAAATTTAATTGTTTTCGAAATATTAACGTTTGAAAAGTGACATTCCGGTTTAAAATGAAGTACAGATTTTGGTCACTTCCAGTAAAACATTTTGTTAACTAAGCGTTGTTGTAAATTCACAATCAAAACAAATTAGTTAGCTAAAAAATTATAATTTATTTTTGAATAACACTTTCATTTAACCCCAATAATTATTTTATCAAGTATTCAATGTGGCCCCCTCCTAAATCTTGACAATAAAGTGCCCTACTATAAATAGCTTTTCTCACGTTGATGAAAGTCTGTTCATCTATTTCTCCACATGTATCTATTATTCTGCGTTCCAACTCTTCTATGTTTGGCATTCAGTGGCGTAGATATTTGACTTCAGATACCCCCAAAGAAAAAAATCTAGAGGTGTAAGATCCGGAGATCTTGGTACCATTCTGTACTTCCCCTGCGACATATCCATCGCCCAGGAAAGTTTGTATCGAGGAACTCTCTAGCCATGCGATCGAAATGGGGAGGTGCCTCATCCTGCTGAAGTATGATTTCACGATTCTCAAACTCTTCCTGATTGTTTAATACAATTTATCTTATTCGAAGTTCAATTTCAGTTTCTAAAAGATTTCTGTAAAGAACTCCTGTAAGATTACCTCTAATAAAGATTGGTCCAACAACGCGATTGTCCGAAATCCCCGCCTAAACATTCACCTTTTTAGGAAACTGGGTATGTTCCTCTCTGAAAATATGCGGATTAGTATCGCTCCAGAACGTACATTCTGTTTGTTGACTTTTCCATTAGGAAAAAATGTGCATTCGTCTGCGAAACATACACGTTCTCCTTCAATTGTTCTTGTCAACCACTCACAAAATTCAACCCTCCGGTCTGGATCATCCTCCGTGAGAGCATGCAGGATTTTCATTTTATAGGGATGAAACTTTTATTTCTTTAGGACTCTTTGGACACTTTTTGAACTCACTCCACATGATTCAGCAACTGCAGACGTAGACTGAGTCGGATTGATTACCATTCAGCAACAATTTCTATCTTTTTTTCGGTAAATATCTAGTTACATCACTAATGCACTCCGAATATGGGGAAAACACTTTTCTTACGTGTTTTTGCCTCCTGAACACGAATCCGGAAGAAAAATGCGGCGGTCTCATACCGTTTCAGAGTTACATAGGTTTTCCAACTGAAACTAACCTCAAATTCAAGCACCGTTTTCTCGCACAAAAATCACTCAAAATGCCTCCTTCTTATCACCAGCATAAACAATACACCCTTAATCACTTATTTTCGGCACAAATTTGCACAAAATATCGACGATTTTATCGAAAAAATCATATTTCTTACACCGTTGCATATGAACAATTTTCGTTCATTTGAGCAAAAGTTTCTCCTTCATTTATGTTGAAATTGTTGATAGGCACCATTTTGCATAAAAATATGGATTTAAAAAATGACTAAAAAAAGCATATGAAGCAGATTATAAACCAAGTGAGATATTTGAGAATGAAAATAAATTATTTTTTTAATAACTAAATGTAATTTTTCCAGATGATTATTTATGGTTAATCCAAGATATTATTGGTAATGTGGAACTGTGGCCTGATTTTATTTTATCCACTTTGAATTCACCAACCTTCAAGTATGTCGAAAGAGTTAGAATATGCTCTTTTTTCTATTTAAATGGCATACGAGATCATATGTATCTCTATAGATTTTTAGTTAGAGTCAAAGGTATGGCGATTATGGATCCATATTTCCATACTATAAGAGATTTATACCGATATTGGAATCATGATGAAAGTGGAAGTGAAACAAGAACACGTTATTTTAGTAAATGCCTTATTCATGGAATATATGAAGATTTAAACGGAATGCCAAGAAATAGACACCAACAAAATTAATGATTCATATTTGTATTTTTTAATATATTATTTCTGTTACAAAATATTCTCTGATACAAAACAAACATTTTTTCTTATGAACTGGGAATATTTATGGAAACAATTCAAAATGCACAGGAAAACACAATTTTAATTATTGACATATCGATGACTTCTCTAGTGGTACATATTCTTCGTGGTGGAGAGAAATTGCTCAATCCGTTGACCAGGTCTATTGTTTCGTTTGAAAATATACTCCGAAAGATAGCCCAAAAAGTGTTCCTTCTTGCGGCCATATTTCGGAGTATTGTCTCTAACATCTCTCCACATCCTCTCAACGGATTGAGTATTGGCACCTACAAAATAAAATTCAAATAATATAATTTACTCATTTAATATAGAAATACTAACCAGAATCGGGATCGACAAAATTATAAGTATGATTAACTGTCAGATGCTGGAAGCCTTCTTCCCCTAAGCTGTTGTAGGCTCTCCAGCAATCTGACATAATCGTCGTCCCTGGCTCTATCCACTTTTTGATGAGATCGACGAGGGTCCGAGCAGTTCTATTCGGTACAGGCTCCAAAAATATTCTTCGAGACCCTCGTTCGATCCCACCAAAAACCCATTGGCCTTCAACTACCCTCCCGCGGTTGTATTTTCTCTTACCAAACTTGGCTTCATCAATCTCCACAATCTTCCCAATTCCACCAAGTTTGGTTTGATTGTTTTCGACCCAATTCATGCAAACCTATAAATATATTTATAAGAAGATATATAGTGGTTAATTTTCAATATATAATACATACCTCTCTACAATAATTACTCCAGTCAATAATTGTAGATAATGTCAAATGCAGTTCCCTTTGCATGAATTGGACCCGCGGGTGGGGTAGCTCAAGAAAATACCCAATGAATAGAGCCATCTTCTGAATGCCAATCCTCCCCACGAAGAATGTACCACATTTTGCTGATTTCGTAAATGTGCATCGCAATCTGATGTCCTTCTTTTTTGCCCTTTTCAGAACGGTTGTTCTGTTACATCGATATGTCAATAATTCTCTATTCAAGTTCCTGTGCATTTCGGACACTGAATCGTTTCCATTAATATTCCCAGTCTAATCAGAAATGCAACTAAGGCATTTCTGTTTTGTACCAGAGCAGTATATTCGGTCAATTTCATGATTATCAAATAGTCTATATTTGTTTACAATCAAATGTAAAAATTGTTGAAACGGTTAGAAAAAATAATTGCACACATAGATGAAGGAGAAACTCTTGCTCACATTTGAATTCGAAAAGTTGCCGGTGCTTCACTTATTGCCAACATGAAAAAATCAGGCAGAGTTACTAAACTTCTCTTGTCAAATGAACGAAAATTGTTCATATGCAACGGTGTAAGAAATATGATTTTTTCGATAAAAACGTCGATATTTTGTACAAATTCGTGCCGAAAAAAAGTGATTTAGGGTGTATTGTTCATGCTGGTAATAAGAAGGAGGCATTTTGAGTGATTATTGTGCGAGAAAACGGTGCTTGAATTTGAGGTTAGTTTCAGTTGAAAAACCTATATAACTCTGAAACGGTATGAGACCGCCGCATTTTTCTTCCGGATTCGTGTTCAGGAGGCAAAAACACGTAAGAAAAGTGTTTTCCCCATATTCGGAGTGCATGAGTGATGTAACTAGATATTTACCGTTAGCAATTCAATTTGACAGTAAACAAGATGTTTCCAATGCAAACGTGATTGAAAGCAACATTAGTGTTTTTGGTTGGGCTTGAAATGACTAAAATGTCAGTTATCAAACGTTGATATTTCGAAAACAAATGAATATAGGAGTGAAGGGTATAGGTGAAAACTGTTAAAAATTATGAGCAGATTTCGAAAATGGAATAATATACGGAGTGTTCTATTCGAAAAAATTATTGAAGATGGCACTCAGCCGACATTTTGAAACTTTCAGCTGTGATATTTTCATGAAAAAGTAGGTTTTTATCTCCTTTTCAAGCCTTCTATAGTATAAAGTAAACCAAATTGAGTGGAAACCGGTCGTCGCGTAAAAACCTGACCATTAGTAGAACATTGTTGTGTTGTGTGTACCGGGCAGAGGTAATCTCGCCGGATTTGGATATTTCAATCCTCGCCGTCAAAATAAGTCTTCGGCTCTATAAGGTAGAACGCATTTCACACGGAATTCCGAAGGAATGTGAATATTCCCTTCTACCAACCATTCAACTCGTCATCATGTTATGACTGGCCATATACAGGATGTAATGAATTGACAAACCACATCTGCAACACCAATCTAATGACTGGGGACAGTTGGATAAGTCCCCTCATCTTACCAACCAATCTTACTGCTCGTTATTTGTTGAAGCTAGGCCTCAACTACACTGGGCGTTATCAGTCTATTGACCAATAACTGGGCAACCTCCCAGAGCGGCTTGAGAAGCTATTACACTCAGTATATAATGAAGCGTGGGACTTAATTTGACAGGAGTTACCAATATCAGATAGTTCAGAAACAATAATACACTTATGAATTTTAATAATATATATATATATATATATATTTTCTGAAAAAAAAATAACAACAAATTGTACACCCAGTATAATTTACGGAGAATCATGTATAAAGGTCAGAATGAATTTGATATATATTATAAGATATACTTGAATGTAAAACAAATATAGTATGCTTGGTAGAATAACTGTTATTCAATTACCCTGGCGATCACTAATATTATTACTTTTGTCAAATCAAGAGCTGACTTTACTATGAAATCAAAAAGAAGAAAGGTTCCTTATATATACCTTGCCAAATAAACAGTTTTATTTTCTTAGCCTCGACTGGAGAACACACCACGTTTTAGTGTTACTTGCATTTTATTTTTAATTACCGATTTTTATAACGCGTTCACTGGTTCGTAATATGATTATTTAGCTCTTTTGGAAAATTTGAATTCTACTCGTTGAGTTACTACTGAGATAATTGCTGTTGTTTACACTTTCATTTTTTCAAATTTGATATTAGCAAATTTAAAAAAATTTCATCCTACATATGTATTTCTCAAACAATAGTTATTGGTTCTACCAAACACCAAACTGGGTCTGTTAATATTTTCCATAAGTACAGTATTTGACCACACACCACTAACAAACTAGTTTCATTTGACTAAAAAGATATATTTGAGACAATGTTTCGATAATTTTCCCAACCCTAGTGAAATGTGATCGAATATTCATTCTCTTCTATCGATTGCTAGCAGATCTGGTATTTATTATTTCAAAGGAAAATCAAAGTATATTAATTTAAAGAGGAAGGCTTTCACCAAAACATGGAGAAGTTATAAAAATCTCCTAATTTTCATCCAACTCCCGATTTCTAACTTTTCCCAACTTTAACTCGGGTAAAATCATTCCATACACCTCAGGTTTTCATTTTTGATTTGACCATACAGCGCGAAAAATCTGAAAATATTTTTCAATGGTTCATATAAATTAACAATATTTTACAATGTAAATCGAGCATATTATTTTTAGTTGTATCTGTCATACGATTGAACGTGTACGATATGGTTGTGTAGAAGATCGAGTCTTAATATATTCTTCCCTCCCTGCTTTGAATTTGATGACTCACTTAGAGCAGAAATTGTTACTGTCCATAATTAATATAATAGATCATGTCAATTGTAGGACTTTCAAAGAAATAGGAAATCAAAAGCTTGATATTGTATTATTTATTTCTCCCAACAGGGTAACTGAGGTTTGTGACTTTTGACGTTTTAAACTCAAACGTCGTTATCCATCAGAAAATTATCATTTATACATACATATTCTTCATAATGATCGTTATTAGTGCCTGCGACATACATATATCTATAGGAACTCATGATTGGAGTTTCTGCTCGTCGAAAAAAAAAGATATCGTAAATATCAGTAACTTAAAAACAGGAATATCAGAGAATAATTTCACCACAAACTGTTTCACTCATATATAAGATAAATATTGAAACAACTCATTCCCGTCCATTATTGTCCCTTCTGAAAACCAACAGAAGGAAAATTGTGAATAGAGATTACTGCTGTAAATAGCTCACTGAGAATTCTCATTAAACTTTCATTATGCCTCTATTTTATGAGTTTTCCAGCTTTCATCACCCCGGAGCGGATTTTCATCTAATTAGATAGAAATAAATGTAAAACAACGAATTGAAGAATATGTCACTTTGTATGATACAGTTACTGATTGAAGTGAATTCTGAATACACTTCAAAATATGGGACCTATACATAGCTTAGCTATGGCGAGTGCAAGGTGGCTAAAACTAAAAACAATTTTCCACTTCATGAGGACGTTGATGCACATCGTTCGCCACTATTAAAAGTTGAACTCAATAGTTTGTTAAAAGCATTCGAAAATTTTGTTATCCACGTAGTAAAAACTTCATGGTTGATACAGCAAAGCTACATATGATATACGACGGAACAATAGTAGATCTTCCGTAGTTGTAGTAGCTATATTTAACCTAGAATCTTAAGAAGTTGAAATGATTTGCAGGTCGGTCGTTGATGTCCTGAAACTGCATTCTTTGTATCTGTCATACGATTAAACGTGTACGATATGGTTGTGTAGAAGATCGAGTCTTCATCTATTCTTCCCTCCCCTGCTTTGAATTTGATGACTCAATTAGAGCAGAATTTACTGTCCATAATTAATATAATAGATCATATCAATTTCAAGACTTCCGAAGAAATGGGAAATTGAAAGCTTGATATTGTATTATTTATTTCTCCCAACAGGGTAACTGAAGTTTGTGACTTTTGACGTTTTAAACTCAAACGTCGTTATCCATCAGAAAATAATCATTAATACATACACTTTTTCATAATGATCGTTATTAGTGCCTGGACATACATATATCTATAGGAACTTATGATTGGAGTTTCTGCTCGACGGAAAAAAAAGATATCGTTAACAGTAACTTAAAAACAGGAATATCGGAGAATAATTTCACCACAAACTGTTCTACTCATATATTAGATGAATATTGAAACAACTCATCCCCGTCCATTATTGTCACTTCTGAAAACCAACGGAAGGAAAATTGTGAATAAGAGTTCACCGCTGCAAATAGCTCCCTGAGAATTTTCATTAAACTTTCATTATGCCTCCATTTTATGAGTTTTTCAGCTTGCATTATCCCGGAGCAGATTTTCAGCTAATTAGATGGGAATAAATGAAAAACAACTAATTGAAGAATTTGCCACTTCGTATGATACAGGTACTGATTGAAGTGAATTCTTGCTCAGCTATAGTGAGTGCAAGGTGGCTAAAACTGAAAACAATTTTCCACCTCATGAGGACGTTGATGCTCATCGTTCGCCAATAGTAAAAGTTGAACTCAATAGTTTGTTAAAAGCATTCGAAAATTTTGTTATTCACGTAGTAAATACTCCATGGTTGATACAGCAAAGCTACATATGATATCCGACGGAACAATAGTAGATCTTCCGTAGTTGTTTGGCACGCGTTAATGTTGTAAGCGATTTGTAGATACAAATTTATTATTCGAAGTTTCAAATCACGTATATTGAGCACTGGTGAAGGATTCACCAAATCTTTTACCCCACCCCGAATTTAAAACTCTAGAGGGGTAAGATCTGAAGATCTTGCAGGCTACAGAAATGGTCATCGATTTCCTCAGCAACGGTAATCAAACAAGGTTGTCAATTTCCATAGTTCTTGTATTGTGCGATAGTGACCCATCCATCTGGTACCATGAACTTGCAGCTCTCTCTAGACAGTGGAAAATTTTCCAGAAATGTTTCTCCCACCTTTTGAAGAATATCTAAGTATCTTCCACCATTCAAATTTCCATTTATTCGGAATTGTACTTGATTTTAAACATTGTATTGGAAGTCTATCTATATGAAGCAGCCGCTTTCCAGAGAGGAATCAACGCGACACCATATGTGGATTTCTGTGCCCTGATAATTTGTATAGTCTCGCGACTGTACTGTACAGCTGTTGTCAATTGTTGCCTGAATTGATGTCTTTCTCAAAAGCGCCGCAGTTGCGTCATTACCCCATAGGTACAGAAAAACTTTGCAAACAGAAACAATCAAGTTATTGATAAATATGAACTCTATGGCCAGAAACATAATTCACTGGAAATCAAAATAAATTTTGAAATCAAGTACTCGACCCAACTGATAAACAAAGGCACGTTAGATACCGTGTAGCCCTGATATGCATATAAAAAAGTCACCCTTTCACAAAGGACCTATCAACAAATCATCACCCTCCGTGTTACGCACATCTAAGGAATTTCATAGTTAGCAACGAAACTATAAAATATAGGTTTTGACAGCTCATTAAATGAAATACGACTACAAAATAGATAAATCATTCATTTTTTTATACATTTTTTCGGCTACAGTGAAGAGCCATTAATCACTCAGACGGTGATTTATTATGACAAGCCGAAAATAATTAACGTAAGGGATGTGACCAAAGGGATTCAACAAAGAACAATCCATGGAAGGGTAGATTGATATAAAAAGCGCGAACCACCGTAACGATGCTCAGACAAACTTTAATTCGATTAACATGTAGTGCAGAAAGATGAGAAGTGCTCAAACTTTCACATTGTATCATAAAACAATATCTATCAACCAAGTAACAGCTCTTGACTAGACAGTCATCAGTCATGAGTTCATTGTCAAGTAATTATCTTGCAGTAAAACAAATATCGAGTGAATAAGTGTTGAAACCTGATGAGTAAGTTCATATATTTTTCTGGATTATTGTTTGGGCAAATTGAATCGATCATGATTTTCATATGTTTTTAAATGTATATCCATATTTTATGTTTCCGTATTTTTCAAATAATATTAATCAACAGTCTGTTCAACAATTGATGCAATTTTTAGTTATATTCAGTCCACTTGACTTTGAGAATGCCAAAAACTGACCTAAAGTAAAATCACAACCGTTCTTTGACTATTTTATCATTTTATCAGTATAGAAAACTGATGGAAATGCTATGTAACTATTATAAAATATATATGTTCATTCTAATGCTTTTACGAATGCATTATTTAACAATCTTTCCTGAGATCGGTACGTGCTTCTATCTAAACGTCCCACATTCCCTGTATTAAGAGAAAGAGATATTTTCCCCAGCTGAATAATCTCGGTTCGACCATCCTCAGACAGTCGATGCTCTTATTGCTCGAATTCTCAACCTAACAACAAAGGAGTGATCAAGTTAAGTTAATAATAGATAATATTTGAAAATTCCTGAGCGTTTATTGGTCTTCTTTGACGGAGTGTACACTCCATAAAAGGCCAGTGGCTTCACAGTTGCACAGTATGTGTGATACTGTTTCTGGTTCTTCATCGCATAATCTACATGTTAGGTCATCAGCACAGTTATTTCCTATTTAGAGTTAGCAGGTCTGCAGTTTTTTTACGGCATATGCCTATGATTTACTTTTTCCCGTGTCTGTTTTCTGGGGTGTCATTCCATATCCTGGACCTATTTCGTTTTCCGATCCTCTTCTAGCGATTTGTTGGCGTTTTCATTCCCTGCAAATCCCTGATAACCTGGTACCCAAATCAGCTTGACGCGGTTTTGTTTTGCTAGAATTATCAGTTCCTCTTTGCAGGCCCATACCAGTTGGATAGTCACTTCCTGGCTACCTAGAGCCTTCTGTGCCGCCTGGTTCTCTGAGAGAAAGTGGATCTGTTCCACTACTATTGCTCTCCTATTGTTTTCCTTCACACATTGAAAGATTGCGAAGATCTCTGCTTGGAATACAGAGATGTGAGTGCAAAGTGAGTAGCTGAACTCGGCTCTTGGGTCTCTGGAATACACTCCTGCTCCCGCACCATTCTCCATCTCTGATCGATATGTATACTAGATCTTGTCCTATTGATTGGTGTTGAGTTCTGTGTGATTCCATATAGTCTTGTCTGGTATAGATAGTATGACTTGTCGAATGAGAAACGTTTCGGGATGTGGTCGGATCTCATGTCTAGCACGTCTCTGGTTACGCTGCTTACGATACTCATGTGTCCTGTCCCAACGTTCATGTTGCCCAGTGTGTTTTCAGTCTGCAGAGAGCTATCCTTCCCTCTCTCTGTATCACTAAGTGAAGGGGAGGCAATCCCAGCAGTGTCTCCATAGCTGCAGTAGGCGTTGATTCCATTGCCTACACAGGCAAGTCTTTGCACCTCGCCCAGTTTAGCTTTGGCACTCCTTTGCTATGTCTTTGTCCACCACACCAGGGAGGCATACGTTATGGCCGGTTTTACCACCATGCTGTACAGCCAGTGTACCATGTGTGATTTTTGGCTCTCGTTTTTCCAAAAGAGCCCCTAATTAATGTGGTATCCGCTTCTCTGGTACCTTTTGAGAGATGTTGGATCCAGGTCAGTTTCGAGTCCCGAGATATTTGACCACTCCCTCGCTATGTGGTGGTTTTTCCTCGAAGTTTTATAGGTCCCAGCCCCTCTAGTTTGCGGCTCCGAGTGAATGTTACTATGATGACTTTTTGAAGGTCGATGTTTAATCACTTGAAGTCCGTCCATCTGGTTACCAAGTTCAAGGCCTCTTGCATGCGATCCCTAACCGTGGGGTTGAATTTTCCCTGTTCTAAGACAACAATGTCCTCAGCGTACTCAAGGGTTTCATGACCTTTTTCTCTCAGGGACCCAGTAGTCCGTCCATGACTAGATTCCAAGTGCTGTGCAGTAGTTCAGCTCCCTTCTAGACCCGGTGATTTGAATGGTTCGTGGAGTTTATTGCCCACTGTACTTTGTCATGGTTACCATTTTTTTTGGAAGTGTCAAACTTCCCCTGGAACCCCTTTTCAGAGCCTCCGGTCGATTCTCATTAGCAGAAAATGAACTCTATAGAGTTTTTTTATGGTTTCTTTTCCTGTAGTAGTGAACTCTCCTTGTTCATTTTGAAGGGAGTGTATTGCTTAATGTTTGTCTTCAGAGAGGATTCTTTGGAGTCTGGCGCACTCGTGAGTACTTTCTTTCTCCTCACATTACCTCCCCCAGGTGTCTCTTTTGGCTTTATTTAGTGCCATTTTGTAGCTGATCAAGTAGTCGTAGTCATCCCATGTTCCAGTTTGATTTTTGTTTTTGTTTGCCTCTTTAATCTTGCAAGTTCAGCATTCCCAGGGCCGGTTACTGGTGGAGTTCCTTGTGATGAGGGAACAATTGTTGTTGAACGCAGAGATGATTTTATCATTGAGTTGCTCCACTGTCATCTCTATGTCCCTGTTTGTACTTATTGGTCTTTGTAATCCAGGAAGGTAGCGTGTTAGGTCTGCCTTGTATGCTTCTCATTCTGTTTTCTTTGGATTCCGGTAAGTTTCTGTGGTGGTGTTGCTCTTTATTTTGGAGTACATGTGTGTGTGGGCTGAACAACTTTCCTCTTTAGACACATATCATTCCAAAATAAAATTACTCACATAGGTGGAGGCTATTGTTACGTCAAGTACCTACATCTCTTCTATTTTTCACGGATTCAAATTTTTTTGCGAAAATATGGATTGTTACTGAATTCGTAAGAATTTCAAGCCTATCTTGTCCCATAATATTATTTTTCGCGCGCAGTGTATGTCACTCAGGTTAACCCCAGAAAAATTTAGGCTCATCGTCGATATATCTAACGATCGTGAGAATTTAAGACTTCTACTCCAATAATTACGGAAGATACGGGGGTGTTTCTATGAGAAGTGAGACAAAGTTGGATTTGCGAGAACTGAAAATTTTTCAGCGAAAATACTAAAATATGGATTGGTACTGAAGTTGATGTCCTGATCACGAATGTGTTATAATTTTGAGCCTATCTTGCCCCCTTATATTATTTTTCGAAAACATCGCTATATCCATCGCCCCTGGCGCGCAGTGTATGTCACTCACGTAAACCCCAGAAGAGATTTATACTCAATTTCGAAATACATTCCATCCCTTGGAGCTGTGACCGCCATCCCTGAATTTTTAAATGGCAACATATGGCAAGTAATACCTCATTTGAAAGGTATTTTCCTTCTCAATATCAAACAACAAAATAAATTAATTCTATCCATTCGATTTCGAGATATAGGAACTTGAAGTTGGGAAATAACTTTTTATTCACTCAATCAATGAAATAACATCTAACAATGCAACTATTTAAAGAGAATTATCATTGTCAAGGAATTAAATGATCTAACTGTTTACCAACAATAACATGCAATTCCGTTTGACATTTTTATTTCATCCTCATTTACTGGATCGAAAAAAATTTAAGGTTTTTAAGAATCGATAAAAAGACGTTTTCTCGAATTTGACTCAAATGCGAGTACAACAAAAACATGTATGAAATAATTTTTTTCGCCTAATCGCAATTGTGGACGTCTATCAGTCTCAAACTGATCTTTGATTGAACGACATTAGAGTGAATTACTTGACTAAAGATGCTGAATATCTTTCCGCAATAATGGTGTATACGATCGCAGAAAGAGTTGAAATAATAACAATTTTTTTTAAGAATGATTAGTCGGTAACCGTACAGCTAATTTGTTCAATGAAACGCATCCAGATAAACTTGTTGCTAGAAAATACGTTCTAGAATCAGTGCAAAAATTTCGTCAAACTGGATCAGTACCCAACAAGAAACGAGACCCAGAACGTGAGATTCCGTTGAGAAATGGAGGTGTTGAAGTTGCACTTTCAGGACAAGTTCATGCAGACCCAGCATTGAGCACAAGGATATTGGCTATGTTACCAATATCAGCAGAACCAGTATCCGCCGAATCCTGAAACATCATGAATTCCACCCCTACAAAATACATTTGGTACACCAATTGAATGAAGATGATTTTGATAGGCGACAGGAATTTTGTGAAATTATGACAACGAGAATATATGCTGATGAGAATTTCCTTTTCAAAATCTGCTTTTCTGAGGAGCCTACATTCTTTTTGAATTCGACTGTGAATCGTCATAATTGTCGTTATTGGTCAGATGCCGATCACATGTTTTCCACGAAGTCCATACTCCAACTCCCCAAAAACTCAATGTCTGGCCGGTATTTTTGGGACCGTTTGATTGGACCAGTATTTCTCGACGGTAAACTGACAGGAGAAACTTAGTTGGCATTATTGAATGAATTTGTTTATCCACAATTAGTAGATATCATTGAAAATGACGATCGTTACCATGAAGACCAATTGATATTTCAACAAGACGGGCACCTCCACATTATACACAGCCTGTTAGGGCGTTTTTGGATAGAATGTTTCCTGGAAGTTGGATTGGAAGAAGAGGCTCTATAGAGTGGCCAGCCGGATCTCCATATTTAACCCTACTCGACTTTTTCCTGTGGGGTAACTTGAAAAACAAAATCTTTGCAACTGAAACAGAATCTCTGGAAGATTCACGAAGGAGAATGCTACGAAATGCTACGAAATGTGAGGTCTCGTTTTGAACAGAACTTGTACTATTGTATGGAAATGGGTGGTAGACAAATTGAACATTCAGTTCATTGACAATAATAATTATTGCGACAGTTGCTTTATCAGATATTGTTTTTATTGATTGAGTGAATAAAAAGTAATTTCCCAACTTCATGTACCTATATCTCGAAAACGAATCGATATATAGAATTAATTTATTTTTGTTGTTTGATATTGAGAAGGAAAATACCTTTCTAATGAGGTATCTCCTGCCATATGTTGCCATTTAAAAATTTAGGGTTGGCGGTCACAACTCCGAGGGATGTAATGTATTTCGGGTGAATTTCATCGCGAACTATGTCCCCCTCGAAAATGTAGTTGTCCGAGCGTTTTTATATACTTTGGTTCTGCCGTCCTACAGAGCCGCTGTTTCGTTTTCAATGGCCCACTCTGAATAGATTATATGATTGAAATATATTCTTGACTGTATGATATTAAGTGAAAATTGTATTTGGGGTGCAGTCTGTAATGACCAGATCAAAGTTCATCCATTATTCAATCTTCATTTCAAGGTTTTATTCAGTATCACCTGTCCCGATATCTGTCTGTGGGTTTGTAATCAAATCTTACAGGTTAAATTTGAACCACTTCTAGTTGTCCGATTAACGTGAAATTTGGCAGGTGTTCATAATTTCGGTGACAATGTATTATAGAATTTTTGCTAGAGAAAAAACAAAACGACGGTTCCAATATGGCGGAGTTTTGTGATTATGGTTCGATTCTATTCGAAATTGGTATGTGAGAGTTTTTGGGGACAGAAATCACGAAATTTTTGGTCAAAATCTGTAAATTCAAGATGGCGGCTCTGATATGGCGATGATTTTTTTGGATATAGCACGATTCCAATAAGAATTGTGTGTGGGGGTTTTTGGGGTCGCACATCATGAAGTTTTTGTTTAAATTCATGAACTAGAGATGACGGCTCCAAGATGGCGACGTGTTTTGTTATTATGGCCCGATTTCATTCAATATTGGTATGTGGTTTTTTTTGGGGTCGAAGATTATCAATTATTGTTAGAATTCGATAAGATGACGGATTTTATGAATGATTAACGAGAATTGAATTAAAATTATTAAAAAAAAATTAGGACAGTCTGTTATACAAATGCACTAAAAAGGAGAGAATAAATTATTTGATTGTTTGTGTGAGTAGCAGATTCAAAGGCTTGACGAGAATATGAAATATGGTATCCTTGTGCGTCAAGATTTTGAATCTACTACTCACAGAATAACCTAGGTCAAAAAATTAAAGAAATAATTCCTTACTTTTAAGTGTATTTGTATAAAAGCTTTTTTTTATAATTTTCATTGAAACCCATTATACAATTTAATTTTTTTCCGAATGGTATAAAAAAATAGTAGGGGCTATTTGAATAAGATTAGTTCTGGCAATTTTTTAACAGAACATTAAAGGAGTGAATAAATAAAGTATATAAATTGATAAGATAGTTTGAACCCATAGTCGTTACACCATTTTGTAATTCGTAGTGACTATTAGCAGTGGACATATACAATGGTTAAAGAAGACATGATTTCATAACAGTATGCCATCCATATCTTTATCAAAGTATTCTTGGATACTATAAAATACCTGGTGAATGAGAACTTGCGTTTACAGACTTTCTGAACTGATCAATTGATTGGATATCTTCAAAATTAGTCGGAAGATGATTATATATTTTAGCTGCATTATAGATCAGCAATTTCTTATTCAAATTTGATGATGGAATGGGCAGTCTTAACTTGTCATTTTGGCGGTTGGATCCAACAACAACATCGTAGGATGATTTGTTCTTATTTACCAGGCACACAGGTTCTAGTATGTATAAGGAGAAGAATGTAAGTAATTTTTGCTCCTTGAACAAGGGTTTACAAGACACTCTAGGCCCAACTTTGCACATATATCTAATGGCGCGCTTTTGAAGAATGAATACTGTATTAAAGTGCTGTTGGTTGCAGGTGCCCCAGAATGATATGCCATATCTAAGATGCGATGCAGCTTCAGCGTGGTACACAATTTTGGCGGTAACAATACCTAATTCATTCGACACCATTCGTAAAGCATAACATCCCGAAGCTAGTTTTTTGTTCAGTGATTTGATATGGTTATTGAAATTGAGGTTGCTGTCCAAATGGATTCCAAGAAATTTATTGTTTTTTTTATTTGATATAATATTATTACCCAACGGAATGTCTGATAAGTTGCAATTGAATGATATGAGATTGGTTTTGTCTATATTGAGGGATAACAGATTGAAGTTGCACCACTCTCTCACACTGGCAATATCTCGAGCTATTTCGATGTGAAGATTTGTTTCATTGATATCATGCCACATGATGGTTGTATCATCCGCAAATATTGTGAACATTGCATTATATTTGATATAAGCCAGGTCGCTGAAATATAACAAAATAGTACTGGCCCTAGTACCGAGCCTTGGGGCACACCGTGTCTGACAAAGCCAATGTCTGATAGTTTGTCAGTTCTGACAACTTGGGTTCGTTGACTAAGATATGATTGGATCCAGTTGAGACTTTGATTTCTGATACCATAGTGCTGGAGTATTGCTTGGTTCACACAATCGAAAGCTTTCGATAAGTCACAGAAAACTGTTGCACACACCTTCTTCAAGTTAAACTCAGAGTAAAGTCTTTTCAGCAGATGGAAGATGGCATCGCCTGTACTTTTTTTGTACTGAAAGCCAAATTGCTGAGGGTTTAAGATTTTGTGGTCGGATATAAAATTCATCAACCTAATTTTAACCATCTTCTCTATGATTTTACCAAGGGTTTGGAATGAGTGAGATGGGTCGAAAGTTTGATGGATCTGTGGTGTCACCCCCCTTGTGAAGAGGGATCACAACATTTCATTTTAGGAATTGCGGGTAGGTTCCTTTGGCAAACGAGTCATTAATGAGTTGGACTAGTAACTCCAGAGTACAAATTGGCATATTTAAAAAAAATATTATCGAGATGTTATCGATGCCACAAGAAGTTTTATTTTTGATACGTTTTATTGTATCTATTAGCTCTTTTGAATTAGTCTCATATAAAACAAATGTTCCAGAAATATTTATGTTGTTCATAAACGATAATGGATCTGGTGCTTTATCTACATTTTTTTATAGTTGGTCAGCTATGGAGCAATATAATTCATTAAGAGTGTTGCCATCCAAAGTGATATTCTTTGACAGAGTGGGATTTTTGCCGCGAAACTCATTTACTATACGCTATGTCTCTCTGATGGTATCTTTATTTTCGCAGATTCTGTTATGGTAGTAACAACTTTTTGCTGCTTTCATTACTTCTGTAAATACTTCTGAATTTATTGTAGTATTGGTCAAAGTGAGCACTATTGGTGAATTTTTTCATGTAATGCAGGCTTCTCAGATTCTTGGCAGAAGTACGAATACCTATAGTTATCCAAACCTTTTTAATTTTGTTTTTATTTTCTATTTTCTGCTCAGGAAATGATGATTCAAAACAATGTATGAGGCAATTGTGATAAGAAAGAAAAGGATCATCAGAGTATAATACAGAACATATATTATAAAAAATTTCATAATTTAATTTACAGAATAACCTTCCAAATTTAATTATTCCTTTGGCAGTGCTATAATTGAGTTTTACATCACAGTAGACAGCCTCATGATCCGAAATATTTACTGGTATAACAGAGCTTATAACATTTTCTTCCTGAAAATTTGTGCAAACGTAGTCAATTTTACTTTCAGAGCCTTGGAATATCCTGGTCGGGCCGTAAGTGTGCATGAACAAGTTGAACGAAGTGAGCAGATTTTTTTATTGTTGTGATAAAAGTGAATTATCATCAAAGTAAATATTGAAATCACCCGCCATAATGACGATTGCCTTGGATGACGATTGCCTCAGATGGTAATTTACTCAAAAGCAGCTCTGATTTTTCTAAAAACATGATACCATTTGCACTAGGTGATCTGTATATACATAAGGTGATTGGTTAGCCCTTCTAGAAAATGCAAGTGAAAATTCGAATTGCTTTTCACGATCATGTAGATGAATACATGATTGAGCTGCCGAAATGATGATTTCCGTTTAGTCTCCATGTAAGGCAAATGAACAGATGTAAATATACGGGACACATAGTCGTCTCATTCACATTGCTGGAGTGTCTTTCAGATATCACAAAACTCTGGTCTACAACCATCAGAAATCAAATCCACGACTCTAGTCTCGTACTTCGAACTTTGTAACAATATTATCTACTTCAAACCTCTTCATTAAAACTTTTGATATTCTCCGTGTGAAAACAAAAACAAATCTGAGAAGTTCACTTTTTGTTTCAGATGAAAACTACTCTCCCGGGGAAGACGACTACACGGACAACACCATCGATCATCTCCTTCAATCGGCTCAGAAGTTAGTTTTCTTATATTTCATATATAAATGGGGTCTCAATGTTCTTGTTGAATCGCAGTTCTATCGTTGACGAGAAAAATTAGTAGGTAACATAGAGTTGGGAAACCAACAATTAGGTATCTGGATTCTGTATTTTTTCCGGTTGGATTCTATAGCGAAATAGAAACGCTTATCAGCAGATTGAAAATTTATTTTTATATAAAATAATTACAGTAATCAACGAAAATATGGATGATCAAACATACAAGTTCGAAATATCAATTGAATGAATCTATATTTAGTACATTATTTGTTATTTTGTAAGGGAAAATCTTTGAAATTATTCGGGATAGTATTTTTGATGTGCAAACTTTTTTTAATTTATAACTTTGTATAAGGTTATTCTGAAAAAAAATATAAAAACAAATTATTTGAGCTCTTGAAGCGCTAGATTAATAGACAGACTTCATATCTAATTGATTATCAGTGGTCATATCCCTAGGACATTGATAATAGACGAGATAATTTTATGACAATCGAAAGCTCGTTCCGGTAACAGCCCGAAGCCGAAGACTGAGGGCTGTTACCAAGCAACGAGCTTGAGAAATTTGTCATGAAATTATGAAGCATTTGTCAATGTCCGAGGGATATTGGTGGAGAATTTTTTGACAGAAAAGTCAACACAATGAAACATTTATTTATTCATTGAAAGTACAGTTAGTGGAAGTACAATTATTAAAATTTAACTTAACATTAGATTCGTTGTTCTCTACTATAGGAGATCTATTACCACGCATGATATTTATGATCTTGTGGTGGTGTTCTTGATCGGGATTTGAGTATGGTTTTATAGAATTTTGATGGCTATGACCAGTAATTTTCAGCAATTGTTGTTCTTCTACACCATTTTTTGCCAATTCGCTAACAGCAGTTGATCTTTTCGAGTGATTTGTTATCTTTTTATCCTTTACATTCAAGCCAATTGCCTCAGCAGCAGATTTAGTCCATCCATTCATTGTATTTCTTCCAACAGGTACATTATCGTACCATTTGTCAGTTTCATTTTTCCAGTGTCGATTTGGTTTCAGGAACAGTCGTGGTGAGGTAATATTGTCGCCTTGTTTTGATATCAGTTTATGAAAAAGACGTACAGGGCAGCTTTGTCTTTCACTATTGGAAACCAATCATTTACTACTTGTACAGCTTTCAGAACCACCTTGGCAAGTTTTACTGAACACCGGATTGTATTCAATGCTATTTGTTGGAGTCATCGTAATTTTTCTCGATTTGAAAAAAATCCACCAGACAAGCAACTGCCTCTCCTCCTCGCCACGCTAATTCTACAGCAGCAATATGGTAAAATTTACGCATAAGACCTTCAGGAGTATTTTCATCCCATAGCAATATTATTTTGTTAACTTCAGACAAATTTAACGAAACTGAACTGGACTTACGTTTACATGGATCTGCTTGTAGTTCCTTCCTGATTGCATCGCGGGCATCTCGGGCTGGTTTAAACAATATACTGTTAAACGGGTCAATCATAATATAATCGTCATTATAGTAATCTTCTTGCAAAAGTTCGCACGAAACGTTCCACATTGTCTTCACCGTTGCTTCTTTAAATTCGGTCCCGTCTTTCTTTCTCATATTGACCGCCCAATCTTTCAGTATCAACGCCAATTCTTCTTAGGTTCTATGTTCATTTAATTCATATTCTCGTTCGCAGCAAAATTCCATAAATATTCCCCAAATATATTTGTGACTGTAGGTTGTATTCCTGGGAACTTTTTCTTGATTAGCGCATTTATACTTTGAACATTCGCATTGCCAAAACGTGACATTTTGAAATTTATTTGGAATGAAGTTGTCAAACTCAATCGTGTTGTCATAGTGATTGATAATTGCACTGAATGCAATTATCAGTGTAATGTTGACATGATTGGGTGAAATTCTTTCATATGACACAAAATGACAAAATTTGAATGGTTGTTAGAACTGTCAAAAAATGTTCACTGTAATAATCCATTGGAATCCAGAAGTGCAAAACAAGAAAGGGAAACTGTAAAATGATCTCTCTGCAATATTCCTGCTGAACATTCGATTGGAGTGAAATATATTATCTAGTAGTTTTCCTGAATGAGAACTGAATAATCAGTGTCACCTTCAACGGGACCCATATCTTGATATATTCATTGTCTCTTGTTTTTCATGCAAACAAAATATCTATTGGTACGGGAGGAAGGGAGATGTACTTCTTAGTAGTGATTCCAGACTGGCCAAGTTTTATATCCTAGATTCATTTCGTATAACTAATTAACGAATCGACCGTCAGCTATTCCAGAAGTATGGGAGTCGTAGGAAGATTTGAAAGGTTTGAAAAATGCCATTTTTGAAGTCATTCTAGGTAGGATACTTTTTTTTCCACAAACTGACGAGTTACTTCCTCGAAAAAACACAGTCGTTGCCGGGGGGGGGGGGGTTATGCCATTTACTCGTAGGGTGTTTTGAAAAAAGTGTTACAAACTTCCATTACATATAAAACTCGTCAATCATATGTAAATGAAACCGGGAATGCTTAGTTTTTGAGATACAGGGCATCACTGGAAAATTTCCTTCTTCAATAACTGAAAAACTGATTTTGGAATGGCCCTATCTAATGCTAAATGTGATTTTTGGTGGTTTTAGGGAAAACAAAATTCCAACTTTTTTACGATATTTTTTGAGTTTTTCCCTAGAAGTTATGGAACACTAAAGTTGTTCACATAAAAATATGATGTCAAGTCGATAGAGAGCACCTGTTTTCAAATTGAAAAAATCTCTGGGTTAGTTTTTGACCCCAATAAACACTACACAATCATATTTGGCACTCAACAAGGACATTTTGCATACCAAAAGTGACACTGAACCAAATGTCACATTTGAAATAACTACCAAAACTCGTTTTTAAGATACACAATTGTGAACAGCTCACATAAATTAGTGAAAAACGATTCAACTTTCAAAATTGCTCATCAATATTCGTTTTTGAAATATAAAAATGGATATTTTCAATAGCCCGGTGTATCTCAAGAAATAAGGGATTCGGAATCCATATTCGTAGGAATTTTTTCCCTTATTTTTACGACTACTTCCTATTCTGAAAGTGCATGACATTGTTTTGGAATACCCTGTGTATATGAGTAGCTGACATGTATTTTTTCGATGAAGAATCACATCAACAGTTCATGAAACAAGATAAACAGTCCTGCAGTGAAACCCTGTGTCACATAGAATTCGACACTTGGTTTTCTACTGTCGATATCTACTCCGGAAATCGACGTTTGCATTTTCTGGCACTGTGTGCGACTACGCTTTGAGCGTTTTCGGTAATATATTACTCTTCTAGTAAATCCTGTCAATATAATGATAATAAAATAGTTGGGAATTCAAAATTAGATGCCAGAGTGGCAAAAACTCAACCAGAATACGTACATTGTTTGTCTGTTTTCTCAGAGGTTATACACTTGTGTTTGAGTTTTTCTTAGAATATTTCCATTTGGTATTACATAGTTTTTTTGTGTAGTGTTATCCATTTCAAGACTCTAGTGAAGTGGTGTATTTAAATGTCATTTGCGAAAACTCACTTTGAAGGAGACAAAGTATGTTCTAATTTCCTTGCCAACAAAGTTTCTAGACAGCTTAATGAAGTCATCGGGAATTATTGTCACGAATTATTTTGAAAACATGTAACGCATTATTTGTGAATATTTAAATTGAAAAAAAAATGTTTTTTTTTAATCTAAAACAAACAAGATGGTGTGAAAATGTGTCCCTATCCTTATCACCTAGATGTACTTATTTTTTTTCTCTTCTTCAATCTCTTTCTTTCTTGTCCACTCTCTTTGAAGGTTATCTTTTTAACATTTTTTCTCGGCCACAGACGATACAGGAAGATTTTGGGAAGGAACTGTATTCTTCTTCAAGATCTCAAGAGCCCGTCGTCTGTCTATAGACTCACTCAATCCTAGATTAGTCTGCACCAGTACGTTACATTAATTTTCTCAGGGAAAATGATAAAAACATTCAAGTACAACGGGATAGTTTTGCCCAAGAGTCACATTGAGGTACACATCAATAATTTGAACTTGAATCACTAATTTTTTTACTCGAGGACGTACAATTGAATACGCAAATGTTTAATATTAATTGCCAATGTTTGGTCCGAACTCTCACTTTTCTGCCAACCAGCTTGATTATCGTGAATTCGTACAAAAATCAAGAATAAATATAGGTTACTTGCAACCACGAAATGTTCTTTTGACAATAAATGAGGTTAGGTTGTAAATTTTAGAGGATAACGATATGTCCCAACGTCTCGATTACTTGCGAGAGGTAAAGTCGTGATTAAGCGACAATTTTTGAACACTCAGTGCCGGTCATATAGAATTGATTCGATTTATAGAATTCTAGGTGACACAGGGTCCCACTGCTGAATGCCCTTGAGATTTTTTTCTTAACACGTTTCAAATCTTCCCACTACGACCATCACCGCGGGTGTAGAAGCTCACTTTTGTTTCACTTATTGAACAAACCAGTTCAATCAATAACTGGAAATGATCCTGTCTGAAATCACTATTAAAATAATGTTGCTCCCTCCAGGGCCATTTGGAATAGATCTTCTCATAAAGAGTGACATTAGAAGTTACTTTCATAAAGGAAAAATTTGTAAAAAGTCAATTGACACTGTCTAAAAAAATTTTCCTTCATGAAAGAAACTTCTAATGTCACTCTTTATGACTAATTTTTAATATTCCCATGTTAGTAAGTATAATTGTTAATAATATTTTTCTGTTATTAATCACACATATTGTAGAAAGTCTTGACTGAAAAAACGAAGAACATTCATTGAATCGAACATACCTGACTGCTTCCCAAATAAAAATCATTTCCCCTCTACATATATATATATATATATATATATATATATATATATATATATATATATATATATATATATATATATATATATATATATATATATATATATATATTCTTCAGTTTCTCAGAATGAAGGTCATTATCAGTCAATAACTTTACTTTAAACGACGTTTCGATATTTGTATCTGTCATCTAAAACTAAAACTAAATAATTTGGGGCATTTAAAATAACAACAGCAGCAAGAGGATGATCATACATGAATAAAACGTCTGGTTATTTCGTAAGTGAAAAGTTTTTAACAAATACATTTCTTATACCAATCATTTATTAATTCTCTATTTATAATCGCAATTATGTACACTATATGTTGTTATTTCAAATATCTCAAATTGTTTTAGTTTTAACCTGGAGATGACAGATACAAATTTCGAAACGTCGTTTCAAATAAGCTTTTGACTGATAATGACCTTTATTCTGAGAAACTGAAGAAAATAAATAAACATTATTGGTCAAGAAAATCAAAAAGAATATAGATATATTATCGAAATTCAGCTGAACGACTATGCGATATCAAAAGAACAAATAAGATATTTCGCATTCTACTGCGGTTCAACATTGAGACCTCATCTGGCAAAAACCAGACCACTGCGAATATAGGACAGAAAAAGCTCACAAAACATTTAAATTTCTCTATTATTCTCAATAAATTTATGCTTTCTAATTCGAACCTTGAAAGATGCATCTACTTCCCAATCGTGTTGGGTCATATTTCCGTCAGGAATTATAATTCACTAACTGATGCGTATGCCAATAGGCAATCGGCCTGCAAAGATAGCCCAGAGGGGACAAAATTGGTTTATTCCACGTTGCACCAATATTCGCACACGTCTGCTTTTCAATAATTATTGTGTTAGCTATATCATTTGCTTGCACCCAAGAGTTGGCTTCGTTATCTTCATATGATAAAAAGAGAAAAATCTCTTTCACAGAGTTTTTCATAAAACCTTTCTTTCTGAAATATTTCATGATGTAGGCATCTGAACAAAGTTGACAGCTGAAAAAGTAATTTTTGAGCTTTTATTGGAATGCATGCAATTGATGTACCTTTGAAATGCTATTTCTTAGGAAAATGTCATAAAATCTTTTTTGTGAAGTATATTATTATGAACAAGAAAGGAATCATTCGCAAAAAACACCCAAAGACGAATTTTCTAGATATATCGACAATATGTTTTACAATTTTACAATATCTGAAGCAGAAGAGAAACGAAAAAACGCTCTAATCCTCAGCATACATCCTCAAGCTATATACACAGATCAAGAAAACTCAGTATTGAAATGCTGTATGGAAGACTGGTTACTGTGAATCCATGCGCCAATATGAATCAGAAACTCTATCAGGGAATTTTGAAAGAAATACTTTTTATGCCTGATTTATATGGAACCTTGAATCAACATGTTATATGGTTATGAGATTTTTTGTTTCTCCTCTTACTTCGATATAAGACCGTAAAACTTCCCAAATATTTCCATTGTGTTCTGTTTTGTAATTATTTATGTTTTCTGTTGTTTTGTACATTATTCAATGTCAAGCTGTTTAGGAATCTTAGAAATGGCTTTATAACCACTACGTCGACGTTGCCCAAGTATTCACTCTCTAGACATAGAAACTATAACGGAAATCTGAAGAATATAAATTGGATGTTTAAAAAAAAGTACCAAATCTCATTTTGATACACCTAATATTCTAGAATGGGTTGAAACACGAGTTGCTCACAATTCCACTGATTGGGTTTTGCTATCCGTAAGAAATGATGAATTGAATTTCATGAAATCTACCTAATAAATACATTTCAGTGAGCTTGAGAAATGAAATATTTTCATAAAAAAATATTATATTTTCCAAACAGATTCGATAAGGAATATAACTAGAATTGTGATGGTTCTCACTGGTTCACGTAACCGAAAATGCCATTCGATTAAATTGTCTATGATTGATTGTACCTTCTCCTAAGTATTTAACATCCTTTCTCTCACAAACGAGCAAGATAAAAAATTACCAGATCAAAATAAACGCGCTGAATTTTATCACGCAATTTACTTCAATCACTTCAGATTTCCATTCAGTACAATCGAACACATGCCACCTAATCCAGGCGGCGGAATCTCATTAAGAGCCAGATTTTTTTCATTTTATTTCCAGTTTGGTCGGATTGAAGAGGAGGAATGGATCCCCGAAAAGAGAATCTATTATTATCACTACACTAAACTACTGAATTTATTTCAATTCAGCTCTCGCCGTTGTACAAACAGGAAATTTCGAATTTCAGTTCAGTTGAAAGTCATTCGATAACGGAAGCAAAAATGCAAATTTTCGGTATAAAGAAAGGAACTTGTGCAGATCTATTTATTATGTGATTTCACATATTAATGGAAATCTTAAGCGCGCCAGGCTGCTCGTGACAGAAGTTATATAGAGTGAGCCATTGAAAACGAAACAGCAGCTCTGTAGGTCGGCAGAACCGAATTATATAAAAACGCTCGGACACATCAACTACATTTTCGAGGGGGACATCGTTCGCGATGAAATTCACCCGAAATTCGTTCCATTCCTCGAAGCTGTGACCGCCACCTTTAAATTTTTGAATGACAACATATGGCAAGTGATACCCCATACACCTCATTTGAAAGGTATTTTTCTTCTCAATATCAAACAACAAAAATAAATTAATTCTATCGATTCGTTCCAAAGATATCGAAACTTGAAGTTGGGAAATCACTTTTTATTCACTCAATCAATAAAAATCACATCTAACAATGCAACTGTTTAAAGATAATTATCATTGTCAAGGAATTAAATGATCTAACTGTTCACCAACAAATAACATGCAATACCGTTTCAAATTTTTATCTCATCCTCATTTACTTGATCGAAAAAATTTCAAGGTTCTTAAGAATCGATAGAAAGACGTTTTTTCGAATTCGACTCATATGCGAGTACAAGAAAAACATGCATGAGAGAATTTTTTTCGCCAAATCGCAATTGTGGACGTCTATCAGTGTCAAACTGATCTTTGATTGAACGACATTAGAGTGAATTACTTGACTAAAGCTGCTGAATATCTTTCCTCAATAATGGTGTATACGATCGCAGGAAGAGTTGAAATAATGACAAATTTTTTTAAGAATGATGAGTGCGGTAACCGTACAGCTAATTCTATGAAACGCATTCAGATAAACTTACGTTCTAGAATTAGTGCAAGAATTTCGTCAAACTGGATCAGTAGCCAACAAGAAACGATACCCAGAACGTGAATTTCCGTTGAGAAATGGAGCTGTTGAAGTTGCACTTCTAGGACAAGTTCATGCAGACCCAACATTGAGCACAAGGAAACTGGCTAGTGTTACCAATATCAGTAGAACCAGTATCCGCCGAATCCTGAAACATCATAAATTCCACCCCTACAAAATACATTTGGTACATCAATTGAATGAAGATGATTTTGATAGGCGACAGGAATTTTGTGAAATTATGACTACGAGAATAGATGCTGATGAGAATTTCCTTTTCAACATCTGCTTTTCTGATGAGTCTACATCCTTTTTGAATTCGACTGTGAATCGTCATAATTGTCGTTATTGGTCAGGTGCCAATCCACATGTTTTCCACGAAGTCCATACTCAAACTCTCCAAAAACTCAATGTCTGGGTCGGTATGTTTGGGGACCGTTTGATTGGACCAGTATTTCTCGACGGTAACCTGACAGGAGAAACTTATTTGGAATCATTGAATGAATTTGTTTATCCACAATTAGTAGACATAATTGAAAATTACGATCGTTACCATGAAGACATCTTGATATTTCAACAAAACGGGACACCTCCACATTATACACAACTTGTTAGGGCGTTTTTGGATAGAATCTTTCCTGGAAGTTGGATTGGAAGAAGAGGCTTTATAGAGTGGCCAGTCAGATCTCCAGAATCAACCCACTCGAATTTTTCCTGCGGGGTCACTTGAAAAACAAAATATTTGCAACTGAACCAGAATCTCTAGAAGATTTACGAAGGAGAATTATTGAAGAATGCCGTCGAATAACGCCGGAAATGATGCGAAATGTGAGGTCTCGTTTTCAACAGAACTTGTACTATTGTATGGAAATGGGTGTTAGACAAATTGAACATTTAGTTCATTAACAATAATAATTATTGCGACAGTTGCTTTATGAGATATTGTTTTTATCGATTGAGCGAATAAAAAGTTATTTCCCAACTTCAAGTTCCTATATCTCGAAAACGAATCGATAGAATTATTTATTTTTGTTGTTTGATATTAAGAAGGAAAATCTTTTTTTTCGATTGGCAGCAAATTTTAATTTTGCAGACACATATCAGTCAGCAAAGTATTACGTTTCCTGCCTAGGCAGCAAAGTAAGGATTTTCTTGCCTAGGCAGCAAAATAATCATTCTCGATGGGAATAAAATATTTGACATTTTTTTACAAAAAAAAACATTCATTAGCAATTATTACATAATACTTCCAACAAGAGTAAAAAAATTTAGTTGTTATTAACATTGATAGTAAAATTACTACAATTTTGAATAAATAAGCCATCTTTTCTTTCCTCAGATATCGTTCTCTTTACATTCACTATATTACCAGTTTGATTCGCCTCATGAGTAGTTTCTATTAAGGCCATGCAATAAAGGTGCACTGAGTAACGGATATAAACGTGGTTTTATTCAGCAAGTTTCAAGTAACTTATATAAATGCAGAAAATAAATAATTTCAAATTTTTCAACAATAATGGCGGTTAACAACTGAACTCTTGTTTTTACAACTGTCTTTTTACAGAACATATATTTCATGAAACAGAATTCATAAGTACCAACCTAACATTTTTAAACTGAGAAACACCCTAATCCAATACTCCCACTTTTTGAAAGTTTACAAAAAAAATAACTTGAGTACAAGAACAAGATTCAGTTTACATTAATTTCGTTTTTCTTTTTCATTCCAATCAGGTTTCTTAAATTCAGGAAACTTGTTCTCGGAAGGGCTTTAGTAAGTAGATCGGCTTCTTGTAGTTTAGTTGAAACATATACAGGCTCTATCTCACCATCTTGAAATTTTCCCCGCACAAAGTGGAATTGGATATCAACATGTTTCGTTCTGTTGTGAAACTCAGGGTTATGAATGAGTTTGATGGCACTCTGGTTGTCAATGTTTAGAGGAGTAGCGATACTCACACTTTATCCAATATCATTCATCAATCTGCGAATCCAAATTGCTTCCTTTGTTGCCTGACATGCTGCAACGTACTCCGCCTCAGTTGTGGAAAGCGTAACTGCATGTTGTCTTTTACTTGACCAAGTTAAGCACCATTACACAGCTTGAAAATATATCCAGTAGTTGATTTACGAGTGTCTTTATCACTGGCATAGTCCGAATCACTAAAACCAGAAAGTTGTAGCTGTTCTTCCTTTGAGTAGTGAATTCCAAGCTCACTTGTGGCATTCAGATATCTTATGATTCTTTTAACAGCATTCCAATGAGTCTTGATGGATCATTCAAAAACGGCTTGCCACTCCCACTGAATATGCAATGTCGGGCGTGACACTACTGCTGCAAACATTAGTGAACCTACTGCCTCTCTGTACGGTATGTTAGTAAGTTTTTCACTAATATTCTCCACTTTAATCAAAATTGTATGTGGATCAGCTGAATATCCACAATTTTGGCATCACTCTGTCCAAATTTCTGTACAATTTGTTTAATGTACTCTGCTTTGATTAATAAAGATAGAACCATCACTTTTCCGATTAATTTCAAGTCCAACAAAATAATTCGGATTGTCACTATAGTAATTTCAAAGTTTCTCCAAGTTTACACAAAACATTGTCAATCGCTGTAAGATTTTGTGACATTATGAGTCCATCATCAACGTACAATATTATTAGTACTTTTTCACTGATTACAAGTCCTTTAAACACACATGAGTCTGCATCAGTCTGAGAAAAACCAAAAGAATTCAGAACACTAGTGAACTTTTGCATTCCAGCACCGTGGAGCTTGTTTTAAGCCATACAATGACTTCTTTAGTTTGCACACAACATTCTCTTTACCAGTTTCAGAATCAAAACTTTCAGGCAAGCTCATGTATACTTCTTCATGTAGATCCCTCATTAAGAAAGGCTGTTTTATATCAAATTGCTTGATATAGTAGTTATTTTGTACTGCAATAGCAAGTAGAATACGAATTGAATCATAGCGAGTTGTGGGTGAAAATATATCAGTAAAATCTGTACTCTGTCTTTGTGCAAATCCTTTAGCACATAGTCTGGTCTTTATAGCGACACATTTTGCCTTCATTGTCCTGGTAATCTTGAAACCCATTTGGAACCAATGACATTCTTTCCAGCAGGCAGTGTTGTTAAGTTCCAAGTTTCATTTTCTCCAATGCATTGATCTCTTCGAAATAGCATTTTCCATTCTTTAGAATTATCACTGTTTATAGCTTCTTGATATGTTTTTGGTATTATCAATCTCCACAAAATTCAGATCATAATCCTGAAATTTTGTTGGTAACCTAATATTCCTCTGTGGTCTGAGGTTATCTTCAAGTTCTCTTTGATCTTCTTCTTCATCATCTGTCACCTCTTCCTGATCAGCATTAATGGCAGGTCTTTCTTGCATAGGAATTTCAACATCAATTTCATCATTAATCGATATTGAAAATGTTGATTTTTCTTCAAATCCACAATCATTTTCTAAAAACATTACATTTCGTGAAATTGTCACTTTTCTTGTGTTGGGATCAAAAAGTCTGTAATTGGTAGAATTTTGTCCCAACCAACGAACACTAGTTTCTTACTTCGGGTCCAATTTTGAACGCTTTGACGTGGAATCAGAACATATGCTGCACAACCAAAGTTTTCTATATGACCAAGGTCTGCTTTGTTGCCAGTCCACATTTCGAATGGGGTTGAATTTGGTGTTTGACTACTAGGAGTTCGGTTCAAAATATAGATGGCATTGTTTACTGCTTCAGCTCCATACGTACTGTGGTGATTTAACAGCACACATCATTGATCTTGCACTTTCCATAATAGTTCTATTCTCCCTTTCAATTCGACCATTTTGTTGGGGAGTGTATGGAGCAGTTAGCTCTAGTTCAATGCCTTCTTTGTCCAAGTATCTCTTGAAATCCCAGTTTGTATATTCGGTACCATTGTCAACATGCAAAATTTTAACTGAATGTCCGAATTTTGTTCTCACTTTGTTGTTGAAGTTTATAAAGCAGTCGAGAACATCGCTTTTATGCTTAACAAAATAAGCTAGCAGGTACGATGAATAACTGTCTTTGAATAAAACAAAGTAGCGAGCCCCAGAAACAGATGATGTTGACATTGGACCACAAACGTCGCTATAGATCAAGTCACCGGGTTTATTTATAGCTTGACGAACACTCTTTTGTATGAAAGCTGATGTGTTTACCCAAGAGACAGTCTTCACACTGAAAATTATCAGAGTTTTCAAAATTCACCCTGAAACTAACCCTTTGACACCATTTCCTTAAGACTTTCACATTTACATTCCAAGTCTGTAATGCCAATTTCTCAAAGTGTTTTGGCATCTTTTGACACGATATTCACATTCTGAGTGACTGTCTTAAACTGCATTTTATACAGATTATTTTCTTCACGAACACCACTGGCTACTAGTTCGTTTTGATGATACACTTTGGTTTCTTTTTTCTTCTTTATAATTTTCATCCCTTTATTGGTTAGTACACCCTCAGACAGAAGATTTTTTTCTTTAATTCTGGCACAAAAAGAACTTCATTTATTGTCGAATCATACCAATGTCCTTTTATCAGTTTTTTTATTTTCACAACTCTTTTCCTTTCACTGGCAATGATTTGTTGTTTCCAAAATAACATTTGATGGGGAATCCAGTTCATCAAATACCCAGAAGTAATCTCTTTGAAGCACATATGGGCACTTGCACCGCTATCCATAATCCAGGCTTCTTCGGACGTAATTTCACTTCCTACGATGAAAGCAGTTCTCTATTTTCTTTTCTGTGTATCTGACCTTCATTTTCTTTGAAGCCTAAAAATCCTTTGCCATATGACCTTCTTTTGACAATTGTAACAAATTGAAAGGAAATCTGGATTTCTTGTTATTATTTTTGTATTTGTGTGTCTCATTCTTCTCAACAAACTTTCCTTTTAAGGATATTGCAGCTAGAGCAGTTTCTTCTTCCTCAATTGATGTGAGACTCTCTCTCATCCAAAAGCCTAGCTGTCAAGTTTTTGATGGTTTGTTTGGATTCATCTAAAGAAAGCCAAGCCTGACGTACATTTCTTTATTTCAAGGGTAGGGTGCTTAAGATTTTTGTGATTATCGCAGCATCACTGATTTTATCTCCCGATTCTTTGATCTCTCGAGCAAGATTTTCTACTTTTGATACATGTTGTGCAATCGAATCACTGGAGTCCATTTTATATTGGTGAAATTTTTCATGCACCAACATCTTGTTCACCTCTGATTTTTGTACATAGATTGAATCTAACTTATCGATCATGTCCTTTGACGAGGTGCAGTTCTCAATGAGGGTGATCTGTCCCAAATCCATTGCTGCAGTTAGCAAAAACATTGCTTGTGCATCTTTCTTGCACCAAGCTTCTGCTCCTTGTGCTTGATTTGAAGGGGGCTGGGTTACTGTACCATCTGCCAGGCCATACAATCCTTTTGCTTTCAGTGCACATTTGATTTGAAATTTCCATTGATGATAGTTTTTACCATCAAACTTCGCCACTGACGATACATCGATTTTATCTCCCATGGCTGTCGTGCAGTTGCAGAGAACTCGAATAAACTGACGCTTAGACTCACGAACTTTCAGTGCCTTTACTTTCAACTTTCTTGTGATCTGGGCCCATAACCTATTAAGGCCATGCAATAAAGGTGCACTGAGTAACGGATATAAACGTGGTTTTATTCAGCAAGTTTCAAGTAACTTATATAAATGCAGAAGATAAATAATTTCAAATTTTTCAACAATAATGGCGGTTAACAACTGAACTCTTGTTTTGACAACTGTCTTTTTTCAGAACATATGTTTCATGAAACAGAATTCATAAGTACCAACCTAACATTTTTAAACTGAGAAACACCCTAATCCAATAGTTCCTATATTTGTCAAAACTTTTTCACAAATACTGGTATTACTTGCCATTGAATCCTCAATGTACCCTTCTGCTATAGTTGAGGATTTCCACCCACCATGTCTTTTCAACATTGTTATGTCACCTCCTGAATTTCCAAGTGAAGTGGCAGAACTTTTACGGAGGCAGTGTCCCGTATATTCTTCAGCATTCGGTAACTTCAAATAGACAGCTATTTCTTGAGGTATTTTACCAAATTTATGGATACCAACAAATTGCTTTGCGGATTTACTTTTACGTATTTAAAAAAAAAACTTGTTTCTTTTAATTCAGCAGGCCGAAGAGCTTTATATTTTCTAACAACTTCTAAATATTCCATTATTACGAAAGACCTCGAATTCTCCGTCTTCGTGTTCGATAGCGATACCAATAGTTCATATCTTCAATATTTTCTAACTTTAAATTCAATAGTTCGTCGCAGCGATATGCACCCGAAATTCCAAAAATCAACCTGAAAGAATGGATTATAAGTATTTTCACTTTATCGTATAAATATCTTATTTAAAACTTACTTTAGCTAATGAATATCCATCATCTGGAGCATCCAGTATAAAGTTTGTAATATCTTGTTTTTCGAAAACTCGGGACTTCTTTGCCTTGTAGCCTTCGGATGCCCGTTTTAAATATGCCCGCAACTTCAAATATCTTCCTATATCTACGTCATTTTTAACATTCATAGTTGCCTTCAACATGGAATATACAGACCAAAGTGTAGAACTCTTCATTGTTTTAGATAATCCAGCAAAATGAGCAAGTAATACATTCTCCGAAAAAGTCTTCGCATTTTTCTCCATGCAATAATCCATAAATCGTTAATAATTTCCTTCATATTTCATCCAAGACTTCTATCACTGTCCATAATATAAATATACCAATATTTTTCCACAAAACTGTCAGAAATTTCATAAGTTGTCAAACTATAATTATTATGGACACATACGTTTCCATAGCAACCAACCATTCCAATAATTGCGATTTCTATCAAATTTTGTTTTAATTTATCACTACAGGATTTGCAATTACAATATCATACATATATCATTATAAACAATCGGAGAAAAAAATTATATGTTCAACTCGGCAGCAAAGTAGATTGACTGCAGTCAATCTACCACTTTGCTGCCTAGTAAAACAAATAACTTTTAAATGAGGTATCACTTGCGATATGTTGCCACTTAAAAATTTAGGGGTGGCGGTTAAAGCTCCGAGGGATGGAATGTATTTCGGGTGAATTTTATCGCGAACGATGTCCCCCTCGAAAATGTAGTTGATGTGTCCGAGCATTTTTATATAATTCGGTTATGCCGACCTACAGAGCCGTTGTTTCGTTTTCAATGGACCACATGTATAGAAAAAACTGAAAAAATTATATTTAAAAAATCAAAATGGAACAACTATGATTACTGATCTGATGCAGTTATTCGAAAAATGTTTTTACTGTTCGAAAGGCATATTGAGTTTTTTCATAATTCGTTCAAAAATATGTGAAAAAATAATAGTTTATCCAATGAAAATAATTCTCATACCAAAACTGCCCGATTTCTTACGCCGGTGACACACACGGCATATTTTTCCGATCAAATAATTTACCGTCGCCACCGTTCCATCAGTAGCCCACTGAAGTGAGTTAGAGCACACATTAGGGAAAAAAAAACGGTCAATTTGACGTTGGCGGTAGCTGTGGAACCGTCGAGTGCCACGGAAATTTTACCGCCGCATTGCACTAGAGGCCTACGTTACCAAATGCACGTTTACACACCCAGCTGTTTTTCTACCGTTCAAGTCATTTGCTCAGTGTAATTTGAACTGTACTCTTGACAGTTCATCAATATATTCGTCAACAGTTTCGTGAACATGAGTGACATAGATGATGATGAAAGTCTTATTTCATTACTCGAACAATAGAGACACAAATTTTCACAACAAATTACAAAACAGCTGAAATTTGATCGTAGTTCAATGAGTATCCTGGAGGCAGCCTTGTGAGACATTTTGGGAAAATAACAGCACTTTATCGACATTTATCTAATATCTAGAGTAGCTCAAAATGAAATGAATTGGATTATTTTCGGCAGATAGAGAATTGCACAATGGATACTTCATGATTTTCGAATTCCTGAATCTAAAGTTTCAGCAGGTCTCTATTGGTTGAAGATAAACGCCATGAGGTGGAATAAAAGAAAATCACTCTCTTCACAAAAGATTCAATATAAATTGAACCAGAAAGGTGATCATGGAAAAAATTCACTTCCTGGTAAATACCATCAACCAATAGAATGATTCACCTGAAAATGATACATGAATGAATTGCAAATTTTCTTCTGATAAGCTCGATTATATTTAATGTATGTCGTGTTCGCCTAACAATGCGCATACCGGTTTCAGGCTTTTTTGGCCCTCATCAGTACGGAGTAGTCACCAGCCAGAAATCCGAAGAGCTCTGGCCGAAGCGAGACACAACATAAACAAAACCATCATCGAGTCTATAACACCTATAGGTACGCCGGAAAAGAAAACTTTTAACTGGCGGTACCTCAGTGACAGAAAGAACACCTGAAAATCTCCCACCTCGATAGGTTTCTAAAAATGAAATTCCTTCTCAGTAGGAGTGGCAAGCCCGACTAGCATATAGTGAAAGATAAACGCCATGTGAAGTGGAATAAAAATAGAAAAATCGAAGTACACCGTCTTCTTCACACAAAAGATTCAATATAAATTGAACCAGAAAATGGTAGATCACAGGGGAAAAACAACTACTTTCCTGGTAAATACCACGTAGAACGTTGAATGATATTCACCTAAAAATCCATGCATACCTCCATATAAATGGACATTGAATGCAAATGTTTCTTTCTGATAAGCTCGATTATGTTTAATTTATGTCGTGTTCGCCTAACAATGCGCATACCGGTTCCAGGCTTTTTTGGCCCTCATCAGTACGGAGTAGTGACCAGCCAGAAGTCCGAAGACCTCTGGCCGAAGCGAGACACAACATAAACAAAACCATCATCGAGTCTATAACACCTATAGGTACGCCGGAAAAGAAAACTTTCAACTGGCGGTACCTAGTGACAGAAAGAAACACTCCGAAAATCTCCCACCTCGATGGGTTTCTAAAAAAAAAGATTCCTCCTCAGTAGGAGTGGCAAGCCCGACTAGCATATAGGGAAAGATAAACGCCATGTGAAGTGGAATAAAAATAGAAAAATCGAAGTACACCGTCTCCTTCACACAAAAGATTCAATATAAATTGAATCAGAAAATGGTAGATCACAGGGGAAAAACAACTTCTTTCCTGGTAAACACCACGCAGAACGTTGAATGATATTCACCTGAAAATCCATGCATACCTCCGTATAAATGGACATTGAATGCAAATGTTTCTTTCTGATAAGCTCGATTATGTTTAATTTATGTCGTGTTCGCCTAACAATGCGCATACCGGTTTCAGGCTTTTTTGGCCCTCATCAGTACGGAGTAGTCACCAGCCAGAAGTCCGAAAAGCTCTGGCCGAAGCGAGACACAACATAAACAAAACCATCATCGAGTCTATAAGGGCGGAAAAAAAACTTTCAACTGGCGGTACTGTGACAGAAAGAAACACTCCGAAAATCTCCACTCGATAGGTTTCTAAAAAAAAGATTCCTTCTCAGTAGGAGTGGCAAGCCCGACTAGCATATAGTGAAAAATAAACGCCATGTGAAGTGGAATAAAAATAGAAAAATCGAAGTACACCGTCTTCTTCACACAAAAGATTCAATATAAATTGAACCAGAAAATGGTAGATCACAGGGGAAAAACAACTACTTTCCTGGTAAATACCACGCAGAACGTTGAATGATATTCACCTGAAAATCCATGCATACCTCCATATAAATGGACATTGAATGCAAATGTTTCTTTCTGATAAGCTCGATTATGTTTAATTCATGTCGTGTTCGCCCAACAATCCGCATACCGGTTTCAGGCTTTTTTGGCCCTCATCAGTACGGAGTAGTCACCAGCTAGAAGTCTGAAGAGCTCTGGCCGAAGCGAGACACAACATAAACAAAACCATCATCGAGTCTATAACACCTATAGGTACGCCGGAAAAGAAAACTCTTAACTGGCGGTACCTAGTGACAGAAAGAAACACTCCAAAAATCTCCCACTTCGATAGGTTTCTACATAAAAGTAGGAGTGGCAAGCCCGACTAGCATATAGTGAAAGATAAACGCCATGTGAAGTGGAATAAAAATAGAAAAATCGAAGTACACCGTCTTCTTCACACAAAAGATTCAATATAAATTGAACCAGAAAATGGTAGATCACAGGGGAAAAACAACTACTTTCCTGGCAAATACCACGCAGAACGTTAGATGGTATTCACCTGAAAATCCATGCATACCTCCATATGATTAGTAGAGTCATTATGAAATATAAGTAGAGAGCACACCACTCTTTCTTAAAAAAAAAAGTTAGTTTTTTGGTCAATGACTTCATTCTTATAATTACCTCAATCAATCTTTTGTATATAACTTTTGGTGAGAATACTAAGATCGTGCCAGTGAATTCATCAAATCTTCGAAATGTAAAGTAGACATTTTTATCAGTGAATTCACCAAATCTTGTAGATTACCCTTTTTTTGTGACGATCTTGGTGGGAGAGGTAATAGCCTTCAAATTATTGTCATCAGTTTTCAATACATTTGCAAAATTTCAAATGATCGGAAGTCTGGCAGTGGGTGAAAATTAATTCCAAAGATACATATAGGTGAAGCTTATAAAGCGTGTCCAAACAAAGAGACATTATTTGGTGAATCCTTTTTTTTTCACATACCTATACGTACTAGAAAGTGGTAGAGATCATAAAACATCCATTTTTGAGTTTCTAGAATTGGTAGAGACCTTACTCTGTAGTGACACAAATTTTATATTTGCATTGTATTGTGTTATGATCTGCATATAGAGCTTGGAAAAGAAAAATGTCTTGAAAGAATATATTTATTTAGAAAGATCACATTTAAACTAGGGAAAAATCCACTATTAATACAGGGTGTAACTGAATAAGTGTAAAACATTCAAAGAGGTGATTCCTCATCGAAAAAAAGATAGGATCTTTCATATAAAGAAACTTCATTGGAGCATCCCTTGTTAAGATACAGCCCCTTAAAGGGGGTACATAAAATTTGTATAACAATTTTTTTCACAAGCACTGAAAAAGTTACAATATTGAAATTAACCTGACGTTTTGTACTACCAAAAAGACACTTAGCCAGTAATTTATTTGGTTTACCCCATGGTTGTAAGGGTGAAAACGCAACCCCTAAAATTTATTTCCAATGTAACTTTTTGTCTTATTATTTGTTTACCATTTAAAAATTTATTTCCGATAGCCTGTTTCATTCTAAACAAAAATGTCTCCTGGTTTTTGCCCAAAATAAACCAGTAAGCAGCAAAACATTATTTTACGAACAACTACAGAGATACATCGTCATAAATGCGAAAATACGAAACTAATCTATCTAGTAGGTCGCTATTAGCGATAGTGACAATTAAATTGGATGACGCTGTCAGTTTGGGAATTTTCGAAATTGAATTAATACTAATGGTGTGTTGTTGTGTCTGTTCTTAATTTGTTACTTTAATAATTCATTTGTTAATAAAATGGCATACACAAATGAGGAAATGGCTGATATGCATTACGTTTACGGTCTGTCGCAGGGGAATGGGTTAGAAGCTTCTAGAAGATATGCTGAAATGTATCCTCAACGGCAGCATCCTTCACATAGAATATTTGCTCGACTTCATCAACGATTACGAGAATATGGTTCATTCGACAAAGAACGCAGGATTGTGGTCGCCATCGAGAAATACGAACACCACAGCTTGAGGAAGCAGTACTTAATTTGATTGAAGAACAACCTACTACCAGTACTAGAAAGAGGGCTTTCCAGCTAAATGTTGAACATATGACGGTATTTCGAATTTTAAAGCATACAACTCTTATACACTTACCATCTGCAACGAGTACAGGCACTGTTCACCGCGAGACTTTCCGAACCGTCATGAATTTTGCAATTGCATGCTGGAAATGAGTAGAAGAAATTGTGCACTTTCTGAAGACGATAGAATTAACTGACGAATGTAGTTTTTCTCGGGACAAGATTATTAATTTTCATAATTACCACATATGTGGTTGATGAAAACCCTCACGCTATTGTCGAAACTAGCCATCAAGAACAGTTTTCTCTTAACGTGTGGCTCGGAGTTATTGGGGATGATTTAATTGGGCCTCATTTTCTACCTCCTCGATTAAAATGGTGAGGCATACGTTCAATTTTTAAGAGAAGTGCATCCAGTACTGCTGGAGGAAGTTCCTTTGGGCGTCAGAAGGATATGTTTTTATGACGATGGGGCTCCCGCCCATTTTAGTCAAGTAGCACGTCAGCATTTAACTGAAACATATGCAAACCAGTGGATAGGTCGAGGAGGACCACATAAATGGCCCGCCGATCCCCGGATCTCAATCCTCTCGATTTTCTATTTGGGGCCATTCACAGCATTTGGTATATCGTACCCTGTTCGCGATGTAGAGGACTTAAGAAACCGCATCATCGATGCGTGCAGGGTAATCAGAGAGACTCCAGGAATATTTGAGCGAATACGTGGCTCAATGCGCCGACGTCTAGACGCATGCGTAATGTTTGAAGGTAGACATATTGAACATTCACTATGATTTCTACATGTTGTGTGTTTTGTTATTAATAACTTAGTTTTGTTTATTACCCTTTAATCGTTTAATGCAGGTACTAACTACAAAATAACAATAAATCCAGTTCGCATTTATGACGATGTATCTCTGTAGTTGTTCGTAAAATAATGTTTTGCTGCTTACTGGTTTATTTTGGGCAAAAAACCCAAGAGACATATTTTGTTAAGAATGGAACAGGCTATCGGAAATAAATTTTTAAATGGTAAACAAATAATAAGACAAAAAGTTACATTGGAAATAAAATTTAAGGGTTGCGTTTTTCACCCTTACAACCATGGGGTAAACCAAATAAATTACTGGCTAAGTGTCTTTTGGTAGTACAAAACGTCAGGTTAATTTCAATATTGTAACTTTTTCAGTGCTTGTGAAAAAAATTGTTATACAAATTTTATGTACCCCCTTTAAGGGGCTGTATCTTAACAAGGGATGCTCCAATGAAGTTTCTTTATATGAAAGATCCTATCTTTTTTTCGATGAGGAATCACCTCCTTAAATGTTTTACACTTATTCAGTTACACCCTGTATATAAATTCATATTACGTGAAAGTTATTCTATTCAAACGCATATATCTGGGCTGAAGACAAAAATATAATTATATACTGCACGTTTGAAACCAGGAAATTTGAAACAGGGGTTCCTAAAAATAAAAGTACAAAGAAAATCATACCTAATTATGAACTCCAGTAAACTATGAGTTCATAAGAAAATAGATTACCTATTTATAATCGACCCTAAACAAAGAAAAAATAAAACAGAGCCAACTTGAGATTTTATAGTGAATTGTAGATTTTTCTGCATGTGGGAATACGAGGATATATAAACAGTTTTGTAACAATGAGAGTCATTCCATTCTGGTATTGATTTCAATTCAATTATGATGCGCATCGGCATCTTAAATTGAGTTATTTTGATCAGATCATGTTTCAGTCAGATAGATGAAAACTTTTTAATTGTACTTCAAGTTATATTCAGGTACAAACAGGTTCAAATGTACCAGTTATCAGAACTCATACTGATGAGTTTATTCACCAGTTTATAAGAAGCAAATCAACTTCAACATCGTAGCTACAAAGAAAACGAGTCGAACTGCATACACTGATATGTAGTTAGAAGAATTCATTCGAAATTCATCATTGCTCCAGGAGTAATTAAATAATTGAATACTTGACGGGATTTCCGAAGATTAAACTAATAATCAGTTAAATAAAAATATTTGCAAGATAAAACTCCGGAAATCATTTTAGTGAAGTGATCTTCGTACCAAGTGTATATATACAGGGTGAGACTACATATTTTTCTCTTTCATTGTATTGTGTACCAGGCTTTATACAATGAACATTTTTCCACATTCATACTCCACATTTCTTGAAGTTTAATTCAACTACTTTCATAAATATTTCTTCATTTCAATAGAATTTGGCAGATGCTTGTTCTAGAAAGATGTATACTATGATTAATACTATTTAATGATTATAACTGAAAACTTCTGCTATTATGTTTTAAAGTCCAGCAAAATATTAAAGTTGTTGTTTAAAGAAGAAAAACAAATACAATGAAAATTTTTTTATCCCAGATAATTGACCTTGTTGTTTTAGATTTGTGTACATTGGTAAATACAAAACTTTAGAATATATTGATGAAGACAAAAAAAATATATTGCTACGTTGGATTGTGCTACAATTGATTGAAAATATATTGTTCATGCCTTAAAATTATAGAACATTGTAACTTATATGATACTAATTTCTGCTATGGTTTCATTGCTATTTTCATACTCATATTTTCTGGTGAGTTTATATGAAATGGTTTTATAAGATATCATTGAAATATGGATTTGTGTAATGGTTTTGATAATTGATGCTAATTATATTTTCTTAATTTACAACTATATTATTATTTCATTTTCTTTTGATAGCTTGAGATATGACCAAGTACATAGGTTAAAACGAACCTCAATCATATACTGAATGAGTTGCATGGATAGACCGTTCTCTGAGTACATTCCCGTTGTCAATTTTTTTAGTTGCACAACCCTCAGTATAGAACCTCTAACGACTTTTTTTAAGACACGCTTTCGTACTGTCAATTGTGTGAAAAAGATTTAGTATTGAGTAGAGTGAATCCAAATAATACAAGTATAGTTATACATCATTTGGCGGTATTTGTAAAATCCTTCTATTGGGTTTTTCTGAAGTGTTTCTTTGGTAAAAGTTAATGTGAGGTTCGACAAACACTTGTTTTTTTTTTAGGAGTGGTATGTGAATTCATAACACTCTGTATATCGCCAAGGTTCAACAATTGCTCTCTGTTCATAACACATTCAAACTGATGTCATTTGATTTAAATATACTTCATATACCAGCCTACTCGTGCGACGGCGTCGGACAATTTTCCGCCATGTGTGTAAACGTTTAGACTTCTTTGAGCGGCGATGTTAATTTATCCGATCTGAAAAATCCTCCGTGTGTATCACTGGCGTTATGGATCATTTCAGTTATTCTCAATAATAAGTTATCCACAGACATTCGAACACAAAGAAACACCCATCCACATGGTATTTTGTGTATCCGCTATTGCCAATCTGCAGGTATGAATATCCTTCAACGAGGAATGAATGTTTAAATTTGATTTTCATTAGGTCTTTTCTTGAGTCTGACATCATCAACTTTTCACAATTCATGAAGGAAGAGTGTGATACATGGTAAAGTATACCTGAGAGATCATTCTGTAACTGAATGAGTTGAATGTCCTTAAAAATAAAATTTCGTTGAAATTATTTTCCTTGACTAGCTGCAATTGGGTTTGGACGTAATTCTGTTTGTTTTTCAATAGTTCCCCAAATGCGAACCTCTGGAAGACAGTTATAGTTTCCATGATTGCAAAATCGAATGATGTTCCCAATCAAATCATGGAAAAAATTTCTGAACACCAATAATTGAACAGCTATGGAACTATAATAATTTCTAGACATCTTGTTGGGGTCAAAAATGACAATCGAATGAAAGGTATTATTGAAAAATCAATGATATCAATATTTCTGGTTTATATATCCAAAAGAGTTTATTCTAATTGAAAAAAATTAGAAAGAAGAAAGTCAAATATTTCTGAATGTTTGCAGTAGTTTCCGCGTCAAAAGACTAAACATAATTTCAATTCTTCACACCCTCTAGGATTGGATTGAAAAAAAGGCCGATTTCGCAATCTACTGCAATAATCACATATATACTCAGTTTATTGCCTACGAATTGCTGACGTTTTGACCTTATTTTTATGGTCAATATAATATAAGCTGACATGTAAGACTTGTTCGTTTGTTCTGTTAACTGAGACAAACGATCGGATACGATTCGTGTTAGATATCGGGGCATTAAAAAATAACACATTAACTGTAAACTATGAATCGTACTAAACAATGATATTCTATATTTTGCATTTCCAAATGACATAGAGTTTGCCTACATTGCCATGGAACTATATTTTTTTCTCCATTGTTTCAACAGATGTAATTTTGGAACCATCTGACATAATTAGAATATACATTAAGATTCATGAATATTTAATGAATATTGAGTACAACACAAAAATGGGGCATTTCAATAATACTTTAAATTTTTTTGCGTGACTTACTTATTGAAAATTTTCAATTTATTCATTTGTTTCATATTACTTTTGTCATGACCAACCTGGCGTGTGTAGAATTATATTCCATACTAGCGGACCCGACAGACGTTGTCCTGTCCAAATTTCTGTGTTCCCTAAAATGTTTTACCCGAAAATTTTCCCGTTATCCCATTTTCCTGTTACCCCTTTTTGTCTTTACCCCGTTATCCCGTTTTCCCGTTATCCCCTCATCCTGTCATCCCGTTATCCCTTTTTTTCGTTATCCCGTTATTCCCGTTACCCCGTTATCCCGTTTTTTCCTTATTCCCTTATCCTGTCATCCCGTTATCCCGTTTTCCCGTTTTTTCGTTATCCCGTTATTCCCGTTATCCCGTTTTCCTGTTATCCCGTTTTTATTCATCCCGTTACTCCGTTTTCCTGTTATTCCCTTATCATATCATCCCGTTATCCCGTTTTCCCGTTTTTTCGTTATCCCGTTATTCCCGTTATGCCGTTTTCCTAAAAAAAAAAGTAGGGGTTGATCGTAGAAGGGTGAATTAAGAGTAATATGAATTTATTATTCTAAGTCATGACAAAATAAAAATAAAAATCTTGCCAAAAAAATAGGGGTTGATCGTAAAAGGGTGAAAATTTAGGGTTGTATGTATTTTTGAATGCTGTATCATAAAAAAATTAAAACAAAACATTTTGTCCAGAAAAAAAATAAAAATTAAGGGCTGGACCACCCTCAACATGTAGGGGGATGATTTGTGAATCCAAACCATCCAGGGCGCCACCCAAAGGCATACAAAAAAAATCATTCAAATCGGTCCAGCCGTTTAGGAGGAGTGCAGTGACAACACACGTACAGTAGAATTATATATATATATATATATATATATATATATATATATATATATATATATATATATATATATATATATATAGGGTGGCCACAACATTCGCCTCGGTATTTCTACGAGAAATGAAGAGAGTTAGGAAAACTTTAGCACAGTTATATGTGGGTCCATGAGGAGCATATTCCAAAATTATTTTGAAATATATAGGGTGATCTCCAAAAAAATTACATACCAAAGTTATATTTTTTCTTATGGAACACCCTATATTTTTTATATTTTCAGATACTATAGACAAAATAAAGGTGAGTTACTGTTATATTTCCCATACTTAAAACTGACCGTTTCTGAGAAATTTTGAGAAATTTAAAAATACAGACCATCATTTGAAAATTGTTTTCACCCTGTAACGTGTAACGAGCTGCTCGTGATTAAATGTACTGCTTAGCTCGAAGGTTAAAGTTAAATACTACATGGAATTTTTAATGCAATATTATACAGAGTGGCGAAAAAAATTGCCTCAAAATTTGGACACACATTTAATTAAATAACTTCTTAAAGTTGAATGGAACACCCCGTATTTAGTGGCGTAATTGGACGCAGAATTAGATTCCCTTCAAAACTATATTAGGGTTTCCTATACCTATCTCTTCTGATTTTTACACAAAAGGCGTTTTTATATTTTACTTATGAGTAATTTTTTTATCTTAAAAATGAAACACACTGTATTGTAATGAAAAGCTTAAAAAGCGTTTAAAAAACCTTTTTATTAAGGAATACGTAGATTCGCTAAAAGCGGAAGTTTAAATTTTTGAAAATACATTGTATCTAAAGTAAAATGCAGGCAAATGTAAAAACTCAAATTTATTGTCATTTCTGAAATATTAATGCATTCTTCAAAATAAGATGCACGTGTCTTAATTATTGAGGCGAAATATGTTAAATTCGCTTGTTTCTTAGCAAATTAGACTTCATATTGAAATAAATACCAAAATTACAATATGGTGTCAATAAAAACATACATTCACGATTTCCTATAAAACCTATTATACTATTTTTTTAATAATAGCCAGGTCTCCGGACCTTACAAGTCCCGACTATTTTTTATGGGGATATATCAAAAGTATTGTTCACGATACACCGCCAACGACACCTCAGGGTATGAAAGTACGAATAAGAAATGCGTTTCGTTCCATACCGCAAAATATGTTATCCAGAGTTTAGCACTCATTTCAAGAAAGAGTTCGCCTATGCATCGAGAATAATGGACACCATTTTGAGAATTTATTAAAATAATAAACTATTTAAGATTCTTAATTTTTCGATAAAATGACTTCAAAAATGCTTTTTAAGCTTTTTATTGCAATACAGTGTGTTTCATTTTTAAGATAAAAAAATTACTCATAGGTAAAATATGAAAACGCCTTTTGTGTAAAAAGCAGAAGAGATAGGTATAGGGAACCCTATATAGTTTTGAAGGGAATCTAATTCTGCGTCAAATTACGCCACTAAATACGGGGTGGGTGTTCCATTCAACTTTAAGAAGTTATTTAATTAAATGTGTGTCCAAATTTTGAGGCAATTTTTTTCGCCACTCTGTATAATATTGCATTAAAAATTTCATGTAGTAGTTAACTTTAACCTTTGAGCTAAGCAGTACATTTAATCACGAGCAGCTCGTTACACGTTACAGGGTGAAAACAATTTCCAAATTATGGTCTGTATTTTTAAATTTCTCAAAATTTCTCAGAAACGGTCAGTTTCAAGTATGGGAAATATACTAGTAACTCACCTTTATTTTGTCTATAGTATCTAAAAATTTAAAAAAATATAGGGTGTTCCATAAGAAAAAATATAACTTTGGTATGTAGTTTTTTGGGGGATCACCCTATATATTTAAAACTAATTTTGGAATATGCTCCTCATGGACCCATATATAACTGTGCTAAAAGTTTTTCCCTAACTCTCTTCATTTCTCGTAGAAATACCGAGGCGAATGTGGTGGGCCACCCTGTATATATAAAGACATATAATCACATATTTAATCGACCTGCAGAAGTCCTTTTTTGTTATTGCGATAATTTGGGTGAGTGAAAGATAAACCTTCGTTACCGACGGACAATGAAAGATGAAAATGTTTATCAGAACTGATCTGCTCCATACAGTTCGTTTCGAAATTACTTTATCGTCGAAACCCATTCTGCAAAACTCACTCTCTCTTTCGAAGATATTTCTCAACTTTTATTACTGTGCATGAATTAGCTCAGATCAGCATTTTTTTCAAGTAGAAAAAACCGGAATTCTTTTTTGAAAAATATGCGAAAATAATGTTTCTACCTTTGTTTTATCCACGAGTTTGTGATATTGTCCACCGCCTGGATTGTAAGTAGAGTTGGACTTCGTGTTTTATGTGTTTCATCCAAGCATTCCGATGATTTTCTGGGGTTTTATGGCCCGATTCCCGGAAAATCCGGTGATAACACGATTTGTAACAATTTATGAGGTGGAAGTTATTCAATAAATTGTTTTTCAATAAACGTTAATGTGAATTATCACATTTAAAGAGGGGTTCTCAAAATGTATCATTCACCCGAATGGAATACTTCAAGAATGTATTATATCAATAGATTGGATTGAATTCGATTCAATAGATAGCGAGATTGGATATGATCAAGTATATGGTGTCCAACCTTCATTTTTACAGCTTAAATATATTCACTGGGACATCTGCTCATATATCGGATAACTTCCATCATTGCTTAGATATCCTTGATGTAAAATTATTTTGCAAAACCAGTTCCTCTTCTTCCTTTCCATCTTTTGAGGATATTCTCCAACTATTATTTCTCTGGATGAATCAGTTTAGATCAGGATTTCCAAGTAGAAACAATCGTAATTAATTAAAAAAACTTTTTTTTGAAAAATTGTCGTACATAGTTTTCCTATCCTTGTTTCATTCATGACTCTGTGATTTTGTCCACCGTAAGTTGCTGTATTTGCATTTTGTAATTCTGTTAATTTATTCCATTTCTACAGCTTGGATAATAACCTATGAAGTAGGTATGTCGTGAGTTTTTTCATTCATTGTTCCGTTCATTGTTCAGTAGGGAGAACTATATACATTATATTAATTGAGAATTATTTTTTGTGGAGGAATATTGGTTTTCGACATAATTGCTGGGTTTTTTACCTCCTACAATCTGCAAATGAAAAACATGTATATCAGAAATTATATAAAAGTGTAGAACGGCAGGAGAAAATAGATAATTTTTGTCAATAACCGTATTCCGAATTTGCCTATCGAAAAAATAATTCAAAATTCAATAAAATTATTCTTCTCTATCCCAAAAATTAACTTTTCCGGTACTATATCCGCCTTCACTCTCAAAACTGGTTGAATTATCAATGAAGAGCTAATTTCCATGCGTTTTTGACAATGCCAATCGGAAGCTGCCAAATTCTTTCGGTTGATAGACTGCTATTTCGATACGTAGGGTGTTTGGTATCTGTTGATCATCATTCTGCCATTTATTAGTTCTTCTCTGAGAAGAGTTAATCTGTAGAGTCCATTTTCGTTTATAAGTAGTCTTTCGATCAACTAATGCAGAAAGATTGTTCCAACTTCATTTTCTCTTGGTTTGGTTCAATATTTTTTTTTCAATATTCCGTGTCATCTATCATATGATCGCCATCAGAATTGAAGTTGTGTATTGATATTTTTTACTAGTTAGTTGTCTTTTTTATAATTTTTATGTCCGTTTTGCCATACTGACGACGATCTCGAAGTTTCCCCTATGACATTCAACACACCAACAAGGTATTTTAAAAACAAAATTGTTTGTATCTTTATCGGTGTTTTTTAGTTTTGTATGAGTCAGTATTGTTTGTTTTGAATTTTCTCCTAACATCGTACCAATGACCGATCCGTTTGACATTTTCATATAATCCGGTATTGTTTTGGTTGTCAGATGTGGTTGAAGTATTGGTAATAGTGGTTGGTGACATCCCCATCTTGAATATATAATTCGTTGAGCTTTTCTATGGAGTGTTTTTTCATATATTCACCATAATTCGAACCAATCACACCAGCGTGAAAAACGGAATTGTAAAATGTCTCGAAATCGAGCACAAATAGTTTGGGGTTCAAACCACGACCAAGAAGGAAAAATTAATCTCATTAACTGTTAGTTCCCATAAAATGCGTATCCAGATCATTTCGATGATCTCAGTTATAATATTTCGTATTATTTCATGATTATTGTATAAAAAGGAATAGGTTCCTCAATTATTCCAATTACTCGCATTGTTTTAGATTTCTTAGTTGAAAATAAATTGTTTGTTGTTTGATATTTCAATGGTAGATTTGGCATATCCTTTTGGTTAGTTTTTGTCTGGTTAGATTAGAATAAAACCAGCACGATGGCTGAAAATCAACAGTATTTCACTGGATAATTTCTCGAGAAATGAGGAAAATACTGTAGTTCTCTCGCTTGCACACACGTTACTCCAACAAACTATCTGATGTTAATTTGAGAAAACTCAAAAAAGTTTTGTTCACATAAAATAACCTTTGAAATTGTCATCCCGAATGCTTGGACGAATTGAGCGCGGTGTAGATCCTAGAAGCAGTGGTTGTAAAGTGATTTCTAATTTTCATTCCAGACGTTCTTCCTTAATTTACCTTTTCAGAAGGGCGTGTATTAGAAGAGGAGGAAACTGCGATCACCGGCCCAATGACTGCTGCTACAACAGTTCTTGCAGATGCAATTTGTGGGGATCAAATTGCAGGTGTCAGCGAGTGGGGCTCTTCCAGAAATGGGGTTAATCTCTAGATAAAACCCCAGTTGAAACAACGTGGAGTGGTGACTAGAAAGTACAGCAGAACATCGTTAATTCAATGGCGTTTTTAATATTTGATGTGTTTTTTTTTCAGATATGAATGATAAGTACTTTTCCTGTCAACACACCACTGGATTCCCAGATAGGAATCAGATGTGTCAAATCTACCTCAATCCTTATCTTATTTTTCGCTCAAAGAACTGAATTTTTACCACATTGCTTGAGGAGTGTTTGACACTTTTGATTCAGACCAATGCGCGACCTTGGCTGACGATATCCATATCTATTTTTTTGCGTATGACAATTTTTGTTGAAAATATATACAAAAAGACAAAAATGATAATCAATTTGTTTCTGAGGGATAATTCATGTCAGTTCCGAAAAACAATTCGAGAAAACCAGGGCCGGCCTGTAGAGTGAGTAAATAAATACTTTCTTATTGCAAATGAACTTCAACATTAGGCAATTTTTGAAACAAAAAATATATAAGTACTAGGATAAACCTATAGAAAAATTAACAACGAATATAATACTGTTGAACGTATATCTTTTCCTTTAAATATTTTTTGATAATAATAAACAAAAATGTACGATTTGCTTCTATATTCGGTCTGCCCTGGCAAAAACGAATCCTGATTCATGAAGAAGTGGTTTAGTTTCATTACAAGGTTCTCGAATGATGTAACAGAACGCTTTGCATTACGAGGGGCATACAAAAAATAAACAAAATGAAGCAAAATATATACAAAGCTAATGGAAAGATTTTGTAATTTCTTGTATGCCCAAAGTCTGCTGCACACTCACTAAGGGTTTATCCAGCCACATCCTTAGTGTGTTTGCATGCCTGGCTCAATTTGAATATTCTTATATATCATATTGTAATTATGTATTTATGTATAGATGTGATGCCATCAAGAAGGTACTGTTTTGGGTAATGGTGAATATATACTGGTTGAAAAATAATATAACTGTAGTTGAAATATGTATATTTAACGTTTCTATATGTATTGTATATGTGAAGAGGGTACAACATTCACAATTCTGTCAATATTAATTAAATTAATTGGCCAAATCATTTTGTTTTATTTTTCAAACTATTTTTCAATTAGGCAGAGATGGGGGGTTCCCGAAGTGGAAAACCAGAAATAACATAAATATGATAGCGCAACAGGGGAAGCTACGATAAATAATGACGATGAATGATCTGAAATATCATTGATTGGATAAAATATCTCAAGTTCACGAGATTAACTGGAGAATTTGTTGAATGATTAACGTCATCCTTCGTAAGTCCGTCTCATATCAATTTGTCAAAATGTCTACGAACTTGACTATTTATGAAAATATCCACTTATGTAGCAAACATTTTTCATTTATAATTGCACTGGAGGTTTGTATTTTATCGGGTAAATTGGGGTTGTTTAATGAGGAACTATTGCCTAGCAATTAGACGAGAGAAACTGTTAACTATTAAAAATGCGACACCGAAGGTGGAACGTTTTTAGGTTGACAGTTTTTCGAGTCAAATTGCTAAAGGAAACAGTATAGAATTTGAACAACACAAATTGACCTGATATCGATACAAACATCGAGTGTAATTCGGCAGGACAATTTAATGAATGAGAAATTTAGAAACATCCAACACCGCGATAATTGATAAACAAATTAATAAGTGAAAAAACCACTAGCGCATTTGTCGCTGTAAAAGTTGCAGCTAACCGCTGTCAAACTGACAATTGCACTGTGGCATATGCGATTTTGTATACATGAGTTGAATTGTCTATATTATACATTCATCAGTTTTCCAGCTTTCATTCAAAATCTCTGTGTATCCGAAACGAACATCTTGCAGGGTTTCTCAACGGGTGCAAAATATTAGAAAATAATCAGCCCCTGCAAATGGCCTCTTCGTGCATATTTTGGATGATTTTGTATGGTTTATTTCAAAGGTGTGCTTCCGTGGACAAAATAATATTGGATTATATTTCGCAGGTTTCTTAGGAAACAATTAATAATAATTATAATAGATTTATTTCCTCTCAAAAAGTACATTTCATGGCGAGTTATATTAAACAGGATGAATAAGTTGATGTGTGTTGAACCTAATAGATAATAATGATAATGTTAACCTGATATTACAGCAGCAGTAACTGGTACCTGATGGATACATTAATATACATACATGTATACATGGCGATAATCCTTGGATGATTTAAAAAAAATTATTCATATGAACATAGGTCCGCAATCGTTTTATTTCTGAGATACAGGATGTTGAAATTTAACAAAAAAACCATTTCTTCCTAAATATCTCTGAATCCGCTTTGGCTATTTTTCAAATTCTGGTACGTGCAAAGTACTAATAAAAATACATTTTGTCCATGATAAAGGATTTCTTTATTTTCATCAGTGACGTCCCTGTTAACATGCCCTGCCATATTTTTGATCAAAATAATGATACGCCACTGTCTTTTTCACAAAAAAATATAATTTCTGTAATTTTCCTCTATCTTCTCATGAAAATGGTGTCCTGCCTTTTTTTCGTCCGGCGAATGGTTTTTGAGTTAGAAAATAAAATGCATTCATTTGCTTGTATCTATGCGAAATCAGCCGTTGAAGAGTAGTAGGATTATCTTGTGGGCTAGAAACATCTAGTATGCAACATAAACAATTTTGACAATTCTTTAGCTATATACGTGATATTGTTTACGTTATAAAAACTCGTTTATTAAAAAAAACATGGTAAATTTAACAAATACCGAATTAGCAGACATGCATTACTTGTATGGGCTTGCTGACGGGAACGACTATGAAGTCAGGTGACTGTATCAAGAGCGCTTCCCAAATAGACTGGTTCCTGATGCTCGAACGATTTCAAGCACCCACAGAAGGTTATGTGAAACATGATGTTTTGAGCCAAATCATCACCTGAAAGGAGCACATCGGACTGCAAGAGATCCAGCAATTGCGGTAGCTGTTTTGAATCCAGTTGACGAAAATCCTGAAATAAGTACGAGGCAAGTTGCCAATAATTTGAATATCGTCCATATTCTAGTATGGAGGATTCTTCTCGATTATTTATTTATTATATATCTATCACATTCAACGGGCTCAGGCTCTACTTCCCATTACGAGTAAATTTCTGCCAATGGTTTCTCCAAAAAGTTACATGAAATCCTTTATTAGACAGGGATATTTTATTCACGGACGAAGCTAGTTTAAACAAAAACAGGATAATTTTTCTGCCGAGGAAAATCCGCATGCAATCGTGGAATCTCATCACCAGGAGCAGTTCTCATTAAATGTCTGGGCTGGAGATTACCTAATTGGACCTTTTTTTACCACGCAGATTGAATCGACATAATTGTCGCCGATTTCTTGAAGATAATTTGCCAATTCTATTTCAATGCGAAATCACATGTGGTTTATGCACGATGGTGCACCTGCCCATTTTGGTGCTCTGGCACGCAAATATTTGAACCAAAACATTCATAATCGCTGGATAGGTCGTGGGGGAACAGAGTCATGGCCAGCTAGATCCCCAGACTCAAACAGTCTTGATTATTTTGTTTGGGGACATCGTAAGACTTTGGTGTACAGTCAACCAATTCTAACTGAGGAAGAATTGCGAAACCGCGTAATAGTTTTCTGTGAAGCAATAAGGAATACTCCAGGAATTTTCCAAAGAGTACGCAAGTCAATGAGAAGGAGGGCTGAAACGTGCATACTTGCAGGAGGTGGACATTTTGAACGGTTAATTCGATTTTGGTATTTTTTGTTCATAATAGTTATGTTTTCAAAAATAAAAAAATGTATTTTCATGCGTACTCATTACAAAAACTAAATAATAGTAACCATAAAATTATAAAAATCATGCTAGATCCTTTGGTTACCACAGTTGTGAAATTAAGGCTAAGAGAAAAAATCGAATAGGGACAAGCAAATTAATGTATTTTATTTTCTAAATCGAAAACCGTCCGCCGGACGCAAAAAAGGCAGAAGACCATTTTTATGAGAAGATAGAGGACAATTACAATAATGATATTTATTTGGGAAAAAGACGGTGGCGTATCATTATTTTGATCAAAAATATGACAGGGCATGTCAACAGGGACGCCACTGATGAAAATTAAGAATTCCTTTACCATGGAAAAAGTTTATTTTTATGCGTACTTTGCATGTATCAAAATTGAAAAAAAAGCGAAAGCACTTTCAGATATATTGGGGAAGAACTGATTCCTTTGTTAAATTTCATTTCATACCTCAGAAATAAAGCGGTTACGTCATATGAAGAATTTTTCTTGAAGTCATCCAAGGATTATCGCCCTTTAGAATCAGCATTCAATTATGAAACACCCTGTATATACATAGATACACATACAAAACACGAAAAGTATCGCGGAAGTGCAATCATAAAAACAAGTAACATAGTTAATAGTAGAGAGTATTATACTGGTGACCACAGAATAACTTTCATTCATTTACAAGAAAATATCGTACTTTTAAAACGTTCCATTGGTATGAAGCAGCGTTATCAACTGGAAGAGTATCAAGAGCATGAGCCCAAAGCAGTCATAATTGTTGAGGAGTTCAGGAAAGAAGGTTTCATTAAACAATATATGGAGCAATTAAAGAAAATGTGTTCGAGCGTTTCCATCTGAGCTTGGTTACAAACTGTGCACAGCTCGTTTGGATTAATGGTTCTTGTGTACTTGATGGGCATGCTCAAAGAAATATAGGGGAATTATGTAGAATCGAGAAAGAGTTATACATGGTTAGGAATGATGACCGTTGCAAAAGTAATAGATCTGCCTCATACAAGTTTTCTCTGAATTTCAATAGGAGATATGTCTTCTTGGATTTGATATATTCCAGGGAAAGGTTGTCCCAAATATCATCAGCGTGTATCACCGTAAAACCTGATTTGATCGGCAGTATCCAATTATATTTATGTTTGTGAATGATTTTTGGTATGCGGGTGTCATTCATTTTTATTAGCCAGCTCAGTATCCATTCGAAAATGTACGAAAGTTTGACACGACCACAATCTATTCTGACTTCAAAGTCCGGTGTATGGAATGGGAGTGAAAAAACGTTTTTTAAGAATTGCGTGAGTACTTGCTCGACGATGTCGACATAGCGTAGACCCCAGACAGAAATGCAGTTGGACATAACACTGAGTTCAGGAGAGTCAACGGGACGCAGCCTGGTTTGCATTGATTCAACCTTGGTCTTACCAAGTGAAATTGACTGTAACTTCTAAGTGATATTTGAGTGGTACAGAATGGTTACCGCAACAGTTATTCTCCACTTTCAACAAGGAAGAAGCTTAGCGCAAAGTACAATATTCTCAATATCTGGTCAATTCATATATCGAATTCGGAAAAAAAAAGAGCAAATAGTTGGCATTTCATACCTCCAGCACTGGCGAAGGGGGTGAAAATTTGAAAATGGCGGATACACGTTTTCTCATGATAAGAAATTGTGAAAATTGTCGCAGAAAATATATCAATTTAATTTAAGTCCTGACGTCACAAGTAGGCAGAGCTTAACGAACCTTTCCAAACAAATTGATTCCACATGTTAAAACGCCATAAGAAATTATTTATACGTTTATTATACACTTTTAATTAGGTGGCAGTCAAGTAGGTGAGGTTTTATATGGAAAATCAAGAATTGTTATGTTTGTTGAGGTTGTGTCATTTTTTCAATCGAAATACAGTTAATCATAATCTATTGTTTCAGATTTCAGATACAGAATGGCTTCAAAACATATATTAAAGCCATCCTCTATGAATGAAGTTCTCGATAATGAAATCATTAAAAAGAATTGTTTGGAATAGTTTGCTAAGCTCCACCCACTTTTGACGTCAGACTTAGGTAGTCCGTTATTTCTGAAATACATTTATGAGAGTAGCTGAATTCGAAATCTCCATCTTTCTTCTTCTTTAATTTATCATATATCCATTTAAACAAAATATCAAAATCTTGAAGACTACAAGAACGCTCCTTCTGGTGGTGATGCATACATAATGATGTGTTGTCGAATGTTGGAACCATCCACCATGTGTTGTCCAAATCTTCCACATTAATTATTTCTGCAGCAATATTCAATTGTTGAAGTTTCTCCATCAAAAAATACGCTTTCTATTGCCCACGTACATAAATCTTAGTGACGTCATAGAAGTTCTGTTTGAGATTCGAGTCCAGTAGATGATATTCAATAAAACCTGAAGAATATCGCAGGCCATGAACATTCTTCTCCAAATAGACGGCGTTGATAACTGAATAATGGACTTATTTCACATATCGCCGTTCTACGAAATTTCCACAAAAACGGTAATTATAGCCTCCACATGGGAAAAAGGGTCATGAAAAACTCATACTGGAAACCCAACCGCTAAAAGAAATAATTACAGGGCATTCATAACGAGTTCAACTGAAAGTCAGGGGGTGTTTAATCACAAAACAAATTAAAAGAAGATAATACTTCAGTTTGCGTTGGGTGTGACATTTCATACTAATTACAAACCCATACAAGCGAAATGACGGGTTATCCTTCTCTGTGAAATGCAATTAGGCCAACAGGCAACAGGTTTCGCAAACAAAAGGCCGAAAGAAATTGCTTTCAGACTACATAAATTTTCCTGACAGAAAGTGGAAAAATGTCTCGTAATAGTGGAGTCTGTAACGCTTCCAACGCTAATTTGGAGTTATAACTGAACTTTTTGTGTACACAAACGAGAAAGTTGACTGGAGGCAGAGTATTTCGATTACGAGCGATTTTTGTCACCTCATAAATCAAATTGCAACATTACTTCCAAAATCGTATTCTCTGAAGGAACGAAAAATATGTGTTACCTACGTCATAAGAACACTCCCTTACTTTTGAATAAACATGATAAATTCAATTCAGGATCGACAATATGCGTATTGATATAATCACTCCATTGAAATGTACGCTAAAAGAAATCGTATAAACCTTTTTTATTACTTGATAAAAAATAGCCGTGTTGAATTCGACAACATAATATTTGACTGAATCATTTATAAAAATTATTTTTGATATTGGCGAACTATATGCCATATGAAAGAGCTTATTGTGTCACACAACTTTCTTTTAAACATTTTTCCATCAAGAAGTATACAAAAACACAATATCGCCAATAAATACCTTTGATATTTTCCAAATGAATTCATAATTTTTCTTTATCGTTTGAGTTTTTTATAATGATCTCTTTTCATCAAATTTTAGTTATACATTTAAAACGTGTTTCTTCGACTGATGGCAGTAAATTGGACAATGTGATTAATTTTCCCATACAAAATTTGAATTTGGACCAATATTCTGCTCAGGATGGAATGAATACTCTTTATAATATCTACGCCATATCTAATCATAGAGGCAGCATTTCCAATGGACACTATACTGCATATTGCAAACACCCTTATTCTAATTGTTGGCACCTCTTCGGTCCCGGTTTTCCAATTATTTCTCAGCTCCCAGGGAGCATGTGTCCTTTTCTATGAGAAAGTTGATGATCTGATTTCTGATGGTGTTGTGGGTTTTTCCGGGTTTTCCTCCAACTGAAACAGCAAATGCGCCATCACTTCGAGTCCCGGGCTTCAATCAAGATTTTCATCTTGATATTATTTTATATTTAAAACTTTGCTTTGGTATTTTTTAATTCTGAATAAAGTTGTTACTGAAGTTTAAAAAAAAAAAAATATGCTAAGTATTTATTGTTCTAAAGTATTATTTGATGAAGTTGAGAACAATAAAATGGGAATAACATTGAAAATTGTTAATATACCCAAAAATATCAAATCATCCCAAGTACCATATGAATCACATATAAGTCCATGCGATTTTTTTTCCCAGAATTATGGAACAATAATTTGTATGTTGAAAGAATATGTATAATAATGAATATTCAAAATCTTGAAACCATGTACCATTAACAAAATATCACCTGATGGAACATAAATATAGGAAGGACTGATTTCTGAAAATTATATTTTGAAAGCAGAGAAAGTAACAGTATTGTCAAGGTGTTTCCAATTCGAAAAACACACTGATATTGACATTTAGAAACAGATAAAGACACTACCACCTACATAGAGATAGGAAATAAAATATAATACGGAATCTATGATAAGTATCAATTAAATAATCTTGAATTCTGAAACACGTACTTTTTTGTAATGAAGAGCTCAAAAACCAATTTTTATTACTATTGGAACCCGCATACAAATGTTCACTTCCCATTTCACCCCTTTAGGGGTGCAATTTCTGAAAACACTTCCTTCATCTGTAACAATTCCTTTAACTGTAACAGAGACCTCAAATACCAATTTTCATGACCCTATCTTGAAAACTAACGGAACTCCCATACAAACATTCATCCCTTTAGGGGTTGCATGTCTAAAACCTCTGGAACACGTATTTCTTCATTTGTAACAAAAACCTAAAAAACCAATTTTTATTACCCTCACTCAAAAACTAACGGAACCCCTAAACAAACTTCCAATCCCCTTTCAACCCCTCATTTCACCCCATTAGGGGTTGAATTTCCAAGAACACTAAAACACGTATTTCTTTATTTGTAACAGACATACCAATTTTCATGACCCCAACTTCAAAAATAACGATCCTTTCACTTTCATCCGCCCTTCTCACCCCTCTTTTCTCTCCATTGGCAGTGACATTTCTCAGTGGTCATCTGAGAAATACGCTGTCAAAATTTCAGCTCTTCAGGTCCAGCAGTTAGTCACTCAGTCAATCATGTAATTATATATGTATGGGCAAGCTTTTATTGCACTAAATAACTAGTTTAGTAATTTCTATTCAATTTGATCCTTAATTTTGACAAAAAAATCACAATCTCCCACCTCGAAAACCCCTAGATACTAATTTTGAATAGAATCGGACCATATCACAAGAATTGTCCACCATATTGGAGTTGCCATTTTATTTTTTTCCACATAATGCATTGTCACCGGAATTATGTAAACGTGCCAAATTTCAAATCAACCGGGCGATCAGAAGTGGGTCAAATTGAACTTGCAAGATTCGATTACAGTCAGACAGACACACAGACAGACACTGGGCCAGATGAAACTAAATAAAAGCTTGAAAAAAGATTAAGTTGCGGACTGACCATTATAAGTATAAAACTACTGGAAAATCACGCTCTAAAAAGTATGAAACAAGAAAATATTCTCATCTGAAATTGTTATGTACAAACTATTCAATATTTATCGTCTATCAAATAAACAACTTAAACGTAATATACAGGGCTTTTCACGATGAGCGTTAATCAGACGTTCCTGGCAAACCAGAAAACGAATCAACCTGAAAATTCCAAAATATGCATAAATTGATATGATCTACACGCCTAAAATTTAAGACGATGCGGCGTTGCCGCTTCTACTATAAAGTAGCGGCTACTATGATTTTTCAATTAGAAAACCCTGTATATAATATAATATTATGATTCCTTATCACTTTGTCAACAACTTCATCTACTATTTCTCTATACCTATCTGTTACCGTTTAGATGATATGAATTAATTTAGATTTTTTTTTACCAAACATGTACTTTTATAAACGCTGATAATCTTGAACACTATGGTACTAAGATGATCAAATTCGAAATGGAGTGGAGTGATACCATGAGGATCTTCACTTCGAGTCATATTTTTATTTGCCTCATACAGGGTCCTTACAAAATGCAGATACTTTGTTCTCATGAAGAAATGAGTGGAAATCATTTTTTCAAATGGAAACCCTATATATTCACACATTTTTGAGCTCTTCATCCAATTTTAGATTAACTTTGTTCAGATAATCCTATTTCGATTTCGAACCGTTTTCGATATAAACTGTTTCAAACAGAAACTGACGTGGTTTCCTTGAATTCATCACTTATTTTTGAAATATAACAGATTCCGTTCGATGTTTTTTCATCAGTCACAGATAATACAATGAATAAATAATTATTGAAATACTCTTCAATCATCAAATGAAACTTCTCTTCAAACAAGAGTTTCATTAACGCTGACACACGAACTGAAAATATTTCATGAATTAGTAAGTTAATTCAATTGTCAGTGTATTTAGAATATGTTCGAACACATCTCCACCTCTACTTAAACAAACATGTAATCTCTTCAAAAGATTGTCATGTGGAGCGCTTCTGATTGAGTCTTGAGTTAAACTATTGAAAGCAGTTCTAACTGATGATTTCATATCTTCCATTGTTGTTACTGGGTTGGAGTAAACCATATTTTTAATGAAACTCACACAAAATAATCTAATGGATTGCCACCTGGTGATCCAGGGGGCTAACGAAAAGGTCCATTATTACCAATCCATCTGTCTTCGAAGATTTCAGTTAAAGCTTCGCTTACTGAACGAGAATTATGGGGTGGAGCACCATCCATTTGGTACCATACACGTTCTCTTCCTGGCTTATTATTTGGAATCATTTAAATTCCATTTCTCAGTAAATCTTCATATTTTGTTGCATTCAAATTCTCATCATAAAACTCGATATAAAAAATTGACCCATTCTTTATGGCATAAAATATATCAAATTGCCATCTTTCTTGAAAACCCCTTTGGCGAACGACATGGGGATTTTCTGGCGCCCAATAATGACTGTTGAGTCTATTGGAAACTCTATTTTTTGTAAGCTTGGCCTAATCTGTCCATATGATATTGTCAAGGAAATGTTCATCCTCTTCAGCCTTGACAAGTAACCATTCAAAGAATTCCACTCTACGAGGCAAATCAGTCTCTTTCAAATGTTGAGCACAGTAGAATTTATAGGGATCCATTTGTGCTTATTGAGAATGCGATAAATTGTCACGTAGGGTATACCTATCTCTCTTTCAGCCTCGTGTAGAGGAGCATTTGGAAATGCATGAAAAAATCCCAAAACTGTTATGCCATTTTCATCATCATCCACTTCAAGCTTTCTACGAATGATTTTTGGACGAAAGGTTTTATTCAACCTACAGTATTTTGGTAGTCGATTTATCACATTATTATTCGGCTTCGGAAGTTGTGGATATCTTTCATGAAATACTCGGCATGTTCTACTTGCAATTTTATTGCACTCACCATAAATTATTAATAAATTCAAGAAATCTTCATTACTGTACCCTAATCTTGACATTTTTCTATTATAATTGGTATCACGATCAGTCGAAACCACCAACGAAAGTGTGACGTTCCAAAATTTAATCATTCATTTTTCCAAAGCACACTATTGAAAAATATTAATTTGCAATGTTGTATGGTAGAGACACACAATACCTCAATGATTGTAACTTTTTCTAAGGTACTTTGTAACTTTTTCTAAGGTACATATCAATTTCGAATTGACTGATTTGAGACTGTTGAAAAACTAAATCGAAAAGAAATATCACGTAGTATAAAATACATGTTAAATTTTAAAAATAAGTGATGAATACAAGGAAACCACGTCATTTTCTGTTTGAAACAGTTTATCTCGAAAACGGTTCGACATCGAAATAGGATTATCTGGACAAATTCAATCTGAAATTGGATGTAGAGCTCAAAAATGTGGAAATATACAGGGTGTTCCAACTGAAAAAATTTACTTTCACTAATTTTTTTATTTGAAAAAAGTACCTGCATCATTTGAAGTCCCTGTATGAGGCAAATAAAAATATGACTCGAACTGAAGATCCTCATGGTATCACTCCACTCTTTTCTGAATTTGATCGTCTTAGTACCAGAGAGTTCAAGATTATCAGCGTTTATGAAAGTACATGTTTGGTGAAAGAAAAAACGAAATTAATTTATATCTTCTGAACGGTAACATATAGGTATAGGAAAATAGTACATGAAGTTGTTCTATTTGGAAAATCGAAGTAGCCGCTACTTTATTGGAGAAGCGGCAACGCCGCATCGTTTTGAATTTTAGGCGTGTAGATCATATGAATTTATGCATACTGTGAAATTTTCAGGTTGATCCGTTATCTGGTTTGCCAGAAACGTCTAATTAACGCTCATCGTGAAAAGCCCTGTATTTTAATGTTTTCAATACATATTCATAGTGATGTTCAGAGGAAAGCCGTGGTAATTTTTGCTTCGCCGTAGTTGGGTTATAACAAAAGTCCCAAAATTTGCTTGATGACTAGATTCGTTTTAATTATTTTACTTCGGTGAATTTATTCAATTGAAAGTCATACGGGTAGTGGATGTAATCCACCTACTGGATAATCCTCAATCATTACAGTTTATACGTTTATACGTACTTACATATCTACATATTTGAAGTGAATCATTGTGATAGCGATTCTCTTTTTCCATCCAGTAAAACTATTGTATAGCAAAATAAGTGTTGTGGTTTTGTAAGTGTTTTTTGTTTACTATTGAGAATCATATATGAGAATCATCACGCTTTTCTACCTCAGTCTGAATCATCATTCAGTTGTAAACTTACATCACTTTGAACTGTTTTCTTCTGAGTTCTTGACCCATTTTTTTTGCTGTCTTTGTCGCGGTCTTTGCTTCACGTTCTAACCGTATGTGTTCCAAGACTTCCAGTTTTCCTCTTGATATTTGATCTTGACAATGATGAGAGCTCCAAACTTTTTAATGACATGATAATTGCTTCTGAAGTTGTTGCTGACTTTAATCGATAATTGCATCCAGAGTTGGCGTTGCAGTGTTTGGGAAAATAGCTCGGATGTACATATTCAGTAGATGAAAAATCAGATATTCATCTACTATTCTCTGGCTTGTTATATTAATTTGAAAAAGGGTAGATACCTGTTTCTCCAAAGTGTTCAATTACATCAGATCTAGAAAAGCATACACTCGCTACCAGATTTATTGGTGAAGAAGGAAATTCGACCTTGTCCAAATTTTTGCATCCAGTGTAATGAAATCGATACAATCGAAATACCAAATCTGCCAACATAGTTATGTGTGAGCCTTCTGATTTTTTTTTACATATTTCATCAATATACTACGAATAATACCAAATATACTTCGATCTATTTCTATTACATCATTCCTCACAGAATTGATTGTAGATTACATCCCTGCCTCTGAGTACGTTCCTAAGCAATCTTTGATACAGCAGCCTTAGATTGACAATAATGTCAATAATAATCATATGTTGCAAGATGGAATGAAACATTACTTTATCACAATAAAATAAGAAATAAAAAAATTATAGAAGAGGTGAAGTTCAGGTGTCACAAGACTCCCCTCTTTGGGTTGATACAGTAATTAATTTTTTTTTCAATCTAACACTCTCTAGCCTTATCCTACCACCCAGTGATCACAAAAAAACAAGAAATTGAAAAATTATAGGAGAGGGAAGTACATGGTCAAAGACCCTTTGGAAAAAAAAAAACAGGTGTCACAAATCAATAATATTATCAATATTGATGTTAAGCAATGTTTCACAAACAAAAATCAATAAAAAAATCAAAAATTATTTTTGAAACCATTGAAGACTTCCCAAAAACTGGCAAAACCATATCATTCCTCTGGAATGAAAGATTATGAGTCTGCAGATCTAGTAGCTAGGAGCAGCCAACCCCTTGTATGAAGACGATCATCCTGTATATCCATAAAACCATGAATATTTCAGCGAAGGAGAAGAGATTAAAGACGCGCAGAACCTTTGGGGCAACGAAAATGGTCGAATCTCTTTTCCAGAAATAGACAAACCCTCTAAAGTTCACCAGGCGAGAACAAGTCGTGCTAAATCGCCTCAGAATGGGACATACAAAACGGACTCATGTATTTTTATTTTCCAAAGAAGATCCATCTCCCTGCCAGAGCTGTCAAATACCCTCAAACGACACAATTTAATAATGATAATAATAATAATAATAAACGTCTTTATTACTTACAAAATAGAATATACATTATGTAATACGAAGAGAAAAAAATAATGTTTTTTTTTTAATTTGGAGTAAAAGGCGAAGTTCAATTCACGTGGTGACAGCAAATCACCAGTAACTTGTTTTTCTACTCAACCTCAATTCGTCTCTTTGTCTTGATGTAGTAGTTGAGCTTGATTCATCTCGAAAATTCATATACATATGACTGATACCTAGGCAATTAATAAAATATCGTGTGAACGAAAAACTTACGAGCGGAGAAAATATATGATTGGAATATTTAAATTTATTTTATTTATTTCATCCACTGTTGATGGAATAGAAATTTTTTTAAACTGTTTTTGAAATTCCACAGATTTCCAACTTTCATCGCTTGAGGAATAGAGTTATAAACTTAACATATCTGATATCTGAAGGAGGGTGGTGTTGAAGTACCTTTATATCTTTTATTCGAATTGTGAATATCAGAGCAAAATCTAATTTTCCTATGGAGGTACGGTGTTTTGTTTATAATAAGTTGGTGGTAAAAATAAGCATTGTTCAGAGAACGCCTATTTTCTATATTCAACCAGTCAGCCTCTCGTAATTTATGTATGCCATATATCAATCGCAAACAAGGTTTTTGAACTTTCTGTATTTTGCTCTTATACTGATTGTTCAAATTTGGGCAATATAGAGTATCAGCATAATTGAAGACGAATAATACCATCGTTTCACATAAGATAGATTTGACATTCAAAGGAAGAAGATGCCTACGATCATATATATTTTCAGTGAAAAATATGCTTTTTGTAGCAACTTGTTCACATGCTTCTCAAACCTAGGTTGTATCAATTAAAACACCTAGACTCTTTGCTAATTCCACTTTTACAAAGGTTCACCGTCTATTGAAATATTAATATTAGGATCATTGTTTTTATTGACTTTTGGGCCAAAGATCATAGGATTGTATTTAGGAGCATTGATTGATAAACAATTGTCAGATGCCAGTTTCACAAAAGCATTGAGTTCTAGATTAATTAGCGCACACGCATTTTCGGTTTCATCCAAAGGAAATGTGTAAGAAATTTGGGTATCACCAGCATTATCTAACAAGAACAATCCTCAAGCGATTGCAATAAACCAGAGGTATATATGGTAAAGAGCAAGAGACCCAAAATGGAGCCTTGAGGCACACCTGAGTGGAAATCAAGATATTGAGACACATTATCTTCGATATCAACTTTTTGCTGTCTGTTGTTCAAATATGCACTCATTGAAGCAACAGATGAATCACAAAGACCAATATAATGAAGGATCGCTAAGAACAGATCAAAGTTGATGGTATAAATAATGGAGGTATGTTTGATTAAATCATAGTACATATTGACTATGTTTTTGGGCTATTTTTCATACAGCAGCCTAAGATTGACGGTAATGACTTCCGTATAGTATTAGAGGAATTTTGTCATATGTTGCAAATTGGAACAAAATACATGATTAATATTGTCAATATTGATGTCAAACAATGTTTCACAAATAGAAATAAATAAAAAAATCAAATTACGTTTCAAAACCGTTAAATTTGTGTTTTTCCGAATAGTTAGGGATTGTGCGGAATATTTGAAAATGTGTTGATGTTTTTTGTCTAAAAAATTATTTTTTCACTTTCAAATAAGTGGACTAACCACAATTTTGACTTTGTAGAAACAAATATTGAAAATTCCTGTATAATTGAAAGGATAAGGTATGTTTGATTGAATCTTATGTACATATTGACTATGCTTTTCTTTCATACTATAGCTCAAGATTGACAATAATGACTTAAATATAGTATTAGAGGGATTTTGTCATATGTTGCAAGATGTAATAAAATACATAATAAATAATATTGTAACGTAAATAAACTTTACTTGGTTTAAATTTAAACTAATTTACTAACTACGCCACTGTATCGCTCAATGCTATCGGCTCCTGAGACTGAGACTGCCATGCCCTCTTGAGTGCTGCCTATTTATCTCCGTTACAGAATTCTCGATCTTTCCATTCTGGCGGTTGGCGACCAGCATGTTCCAGTTGCTTCCAATATTGACCGTTGTTATCCGCGGCGGCGCGACTGGATTGTTCTCGAATATCTCCGGGGATGACATCATCGTTGTCGATGGCAACGAATGAGGCGACAGGTCCGGCCTAGGTTCGTTACGATATCAATAAAATATTTTTACTCAATCAGTTTATTTTTCGTCCTATTTACAAGCTTTTATTCAGTTTCACCTGTCCCGGTATCTGTCTGTCTATGTGTTTGTCTGTAATCAAATCTTGCAAGTTAAATTTGACCCAATTCCAATCGTCCGATTGATTTGAAATTTGGCAGGTGTGAATAATTCCGGTAACAATGCATTATGCAATTTTTGTTATGGAAAAAAAACAAATTGCCGGCTCCAATATAGCGGACAATTTTTGTGATTATGGTCCGATTCTATTCAAAATTGGTATCTAGGGGTATTCGGGGTCGGAGATTATGATTCAAAAACAAATTACATAGAAATTACTGATATAGTTTTTTAACATCATGAATACCAACAAATGAAAAATAAATAAACGAAATCATTTTTAAAAACAAGCTTTTATTAGTTGATAATTAAAACAGAACTAAAAAGTACAATACATTGAAAAGGAAAAAATAATTTATTTCATTGTTTGATCTAGGTTATTCTGTTGCGCGGCATGATTCGAATCGGTTACTCACAGAATAACCTAGATCAAACAATGAAATATTGTTTTTCCTTTTAAGAGCATTTGTATAAAAGCTTGTCTTTAAAAGTATTTTTTTATATTTTTTCCCTTCACATTTGAATGCATTCGAGGTTATAACCACGTGAGTATATGAGAAAAAATTATAGTGTTGAAGACTTTCATGTGCTGAACTGCTTCAACTTGATCAGTACCCCTCCACCTCCTGGACTGTCAGGGTATCTTCAAAGTAGTTAATGAGTAATTCTCCCAAGGATTTGATCGATTCTCGAAGAGATTCATTCATTTAGTCACAGTTTTCATATCTGTATTATAACTCTAGAGTTATTGGGACTTGTAATGGAAGCATATGATGTTAAAACTTCAGTGATAATGTATGCTGAATAGGAAAATAGAAAATTGTTTTTTTTCAAATAACTGGATTCAACGAGAAAGCTTTGGTTAGCAAAAATCTGTCATGTGTTCGGTGCTTAGAAGGATTTATTTATTATAGGGGAATATTCGATGTTCTGAAATGGGATCATACCTTCTCTTCAGTTATATAATTTTTTATGAGTTGTTGCGACGGATGGTCAACACAGATGTGGCAATATGAACTTCAGCCCGGGGTGGAGAAAATCATTCACAGTTCAAGAAATGGAATTGGAAATGACAAATAAATGCGATATATCGTGGGGTATCCGAATAAATGTCACACACGTTCTGTCCAAATGAGTAATTGAGTAACCAGAGATATTGTCAAGTATTGCGTCTGCAATATGCACCCTTGAATGTTTCCAAGAGTGTATTCGCTGGTTTTATTGTATTAAAGTTGTTTTCTTTTGAATACTTTGACAACTCAATTTCAGTCAGATAAAAAACTTTATTTCTGTCTGTCATCTCAATTACAATATACCATGTAAAACAAAAAGTAACATTAACATTATAACATTCTCCCTCCAATGAAAAACGTAGTTCATTCATTCAGCTCCATTTCATCCTGGCGGATATCCAGGGGGCTTGCTGACTGGTCTGCGGAAAACACCGTTTTTTGTTTTAACATCTGCCACCCTAACACGTCGATCTCTTCCAGGAAATGTTGCGGTAATAATTCCCTTCAGCCATGAGTTTCTTGGAGATTGGTCGTAAATTGTTTATTTTTTCAACCCTGTCTTTAACCAGTTGTCCGTTTATTACCCATCCTAATTTTGTTTGTGTTGCTTTGGGTCCATACCTTCATTCTTCTACGTAATTTCGTGGCATTGTCAAGTCGTCATTGTCAGTACCAATCAATAACTTGGGTGATTTATCAAAAAAATATTTTATTGGAATATTTTTCAAATAAGGCTATTCATTTCGAACCATATTCAAGTCTAACGACTGTCGTGGAAGTTCCAAGTATTTGACTGTTCTTACATCTTACAAAATATACGTTTTTGAATTCGGAAAATTTTCTTTTATTTTCAAACGAACTCTTTTGGAATTTTCGTCAGTCTGAATTTGATTATTTGTCCACTGCATAAAAAAGGGATCAACAGTGCCCTCTAAACCGAGTTTTTCAGCGATTTCATCATCTAAAAGTGTCACAGTTGATCCCTCGTCAAGTAGAGCGAAAATTTCAATTTTCACTTCGGGGACCTGTCAGTACTACAGGAATTGTTCTCAAATGTATAGAAGCATTTCTCACCTGATGGACATTGGATGAATGTCCAAGATTACCATCAATCACTTGTCGAACCTGAATATCTTCAATCTTTCGTCCCTCACTTATACCAATGGATCTCTGTGTAACAATCGATTATGTCTCAGCTTGCAACCATTTACCTCACATGTTCACTTAAAGAAGCATTGATTCATTCGATTATTAGTCTTGAGACACGAGATACAGAGCTTATAATCAGTGACAAAAAGCCAGCGATCGTCTGCATTCATTTCCTGAAACTTGGAACATTTTTCTAAGTGTTCACTTCGAAAACAACATTTACAATTTTCCAGGAAAAAATATTTTTCCTTCTCTTCCCTACGTTTGCTCTCATTAGCAACTAAAACGCAATCTGATATTTTTTGTGGTTTATGGTCTGAACGAATATCTGGTGTATAAAGTAAACTAGCAGCCTTGCCCATGTTTTTGAGCCAGCTGGAAAATTCTAGTGATGTAACAGACCCTAATTTCACAGCATGAAATGACCATTGCTGCTTCAAATTTATTGTCAAATTTGAAACGAACTCTTCAATAACATAGGATGTTCAAGTAAATCTCATCATCTAAATGTTTGATCGCAACAACTAAATTATTCGAGAATTTGCGTACCTGACTATACTTTCTGGCGTGTGATCCTCAAGTGCAGGAATAGGTTGATTTCTTGGGCAATCAAATTTTCATAACGAACTCCGGTCTACCATATAAGTTTTGTAGTGTTTCTAGTATCTCCGGAACGTTCCTGTAGGATATCAAGAACATCTTGACCGCTTCTCTAGCCTCGCCCTTGAGACACTTCCTTAGTCGTATGAGATTTTCACTGTCAGAATAATGACACAACTCAGATGTCTCGTGATATTCATTTATGAACACCAACCACTCCGCTGGATTACCGTCGAAAAATGGCAACTTCCTGTCGAACGATAATCTTCTCGAACACACTCGACTGTCATATGGATCCCCTCTGTTTAAACATGGTTGAAAGTATTGAAAATTAGCTTGCCAAAATGTCTGAGGCCAGCCCTGTTCAATTTCCTCAGTTTTGTGTTTCTTTGAAAATAAAATCAAGTAGGCAGGTAAGAAGATAGAAATGTCATGTTAGAAAGTTCGTCACGAATTTCTGATTGTTTTCATAACAAGTTCACCGTTTATTCCGAAAAAGAGTGCAAGTACGTTAATTAAGAGAAGATAAAGTTATTTCCGCAATCCGACTCAGTTTAGTGAGTAAACTTTCCAATTTCCATAATGAAAATACTTGCAAGAAACTGATTTTCCGAATAGAATACAACCGTTGTCACGTTGACAGTTCTGAATGTAATCTTCCTTTAACGAGCTGATTATGAGAAGTTTCATATAAGGTATCGACAATACCTTATCTTTCAACAAACTTGCGTAACATTTCTGTCCTGTTTGATAGACAGGTGGTCCTTCATTATCGTTACCCAAAGTTCATTAAAGTTTTTAAGAAGAAAAATACCAAGTGGCTGTGGACTCATTAATTGCTGGTACTTGATTGATATCATCGCAAGATTTACTGTCCATTATATCGAAAAACAAAATTAACTACAACAAGAAAGGAAAATTAGGATATTCCCCTATCATTCCATTTCACCCTGTGTTTACTGAATGTTTCGTTCTGATTATGTTGTCCATTTTCCAATCATCTGGTATATATTCACTTTTTTCAGGTGTAACAGTTTGTATCCAATTATCGATCATTACTCCTTTCTCTGCAGTTCTGTTTGACCCAAAAAAAAACATCATATTGTGGCCATCTTATCATTATTTCTTTTTTCACAATTGTCGAGCAAATTATTGAAACTCTTTTTTGGCAAATAAGGTCACATTGTAGTTTTCCTTTTTGAAAATGTTAAAAAAATGTATGTAGGCCAACCAATGAAAAAAAAATTTTGCCTATTTTTATACTTGAATGAAGACGCAAATAATCTGTACTACCCTCTGAAAGATAGTTTGTAGATGAAAACCGCGGTGTCGGCTCCAGCAAAATCGCATCGTAGATTTTTTTTAACAAGAAATATTGTAAAAAATGACCACATTTTTGTTTTTTACAAATGTCTTGAAAAGTATTGGAGAATCGTTTGACATTCGATGAAATTTTTGTAGGGAATTGAAAAACCTACAAAACGGTTTTTGGTGCCATCGGCTGGGTGAATTTTCCACTGAGAAAATTCGGGAAAACCTCTTTAAAGAGACATTTTTCAGAAATTCATAATTTGTATAAATAATTTGATGCTGGACAAACAATCCTGATAGATAATAACATGTAATTCAAATGGCCGCAAGATGGCTTATGTCCAATTTGTAGTTTTTGACAATCGCGTTAGAAACAATTTAAGGGCCTATCATGCAAAATACGCAATTCACTTTTAACATTTAGTAATAATGTGTCTTGAGTGATTTATCGATTCGTATTATTAAGGAAAAATACAGTACGGTAAATATTGACTGTTCATATTCATTAAATTGGCAGTAATCGTTCACGTAAATACAGGGTGTTAGTGACTACGTGCGACAAACTTCAGAGGGTGATTCTGCATAAAAAAATAATGACAGTTGGCTATATAACTTTTGCCCGCAAATGCTTCGTTTTCCGAGATACGGGGTGTTAAAGTTTTTCGTAAAAACTGACTATTTATGTATTGCTCTGAAACCGGTCGAGATATGCAAATGAAATTTGATGAGTTTAAGAGATAGTTATTGCGCATTTTTTGACACGCAATTAAGAATATTATGTTCATCATTGGCGCGCATAGAGAAAAGATATAAATTTTTTTGAAGAAAAAAATGGTACGCAACAGATATTTTAAATTAAAAATCATTTTTGAATTATTTGTTCAATTTGTGACGAAAAATCTTCCCCGACTTTTTTCCGTATGCCAAAAAATTAAACAACTTAACGCGTATTGATTTAATTTAATTTAATGTATTAAATAAATGAAAATTTATTTAATACATTATCAAGAACTATCTAATACAATGACGTTAAACCAGAACAATAACAGAAGATAACACTAATGAATAAATAGGCGCAAAGCTACAGCAAATGTTCAAAATAACCTCCCTCAGACGTGATACAAGATTCAACTCTTCGCCTCATTGATTGTCGTATTCGCGCAAATATTCCTGATGTATTTCTTAATGTCTCACAGCCGGCTATGAGTGGAATAAACTAATGATCCGAGAGTGAGAGGGAAATGCAAAAATCTAGAGGATTTGAATCCGGAGATCGAGCAGGCCAATGTTCCGTACCTCCCCTACCTATCCAACGATTTGGATATACTGTATCTAAGTGATTACGTACAATAATGCTAAAATGGACTGGTGCACCATCATGCATGAACCAGAAGTGTTCTCCCAGCTGTAGAGAAATTTATCTTCCTCCTCCTGTAGGAAATTGAGGTAAGAGTCGCCTATTAGTCGTTGTGGGAGGAAATATGGACCGACTAAATGATCATCAAGTACCCCAAGCCATACATTTACTGAGAACTGATGCTTAAAATGAGCTTCAAAGATTCCATGTGGATTTTCCTCAGCCCAGAAGTGATTGTTATGGAAATGGCGCGGAAAGAAGTCTCTAGGTAGTAGAGCTTGCATACGTGGAATATGAAACGGATACAATTGCTGTTCTTTAAGAATTCCAAATACAGTGAAGTTGCTCACATTCAGTATGTTGGAAATTTGACGAGTACTTGTTTTAGGTGACCCCGCAATTAACTCGAGAACTGCTTCTTCTAGTTGCACAGTTCTTACTTCTCGAGGGTGCCCGAAGTCAGCTGTTTGTTTCTTAAATGTACCATTTTCGCGCAAACGTTGGTGAAGACGAGCAAATATTGTGTGATGGGGTACCCTACGTCCTGGATACAACTCAGCATACATTCGTCGAGCTTGCCGACCATTTCCATTACTTCGACCATAGACAAAATGCATGTCTGACAATTCCGCATTTGTATAATTTTCCATTATTTTCGATAAAAGAAAAATTAATTACTTATTATCATTAATGTTATATCAAACTAAAAGCTTGAAAATGAAGAAAAGCCAATTTGTCATTTTGTTGAAATATTCGTATTTAACAGAATGTTGACAGTAGCCTACTAGCATCACTACTAGATAATGTATTAAAGTAATGACAAATACGCGTTGTTTTATTTTTTGCATAAAAACGGCGCTCCGTACGAAAAAAAAGAATGAGAGATTTTTTGTCACAAACTAAACGAGGAATTATAAAATGATTTTTCATTTGAAATATCACAATGGCGTACCATTTTTTTCTTTAAAAATGTTTAGATCATAACCCGTATAAAATTATCAATTGCATGTCGAAAAATGCGCAATAACTACCTCTTGAAACTCACCAATCTTCATTCGAAAATCTCCACCGGTTTCAGAGCAATAAATATATAGCAAACTGTCATTATTTTTTCATGCAGAATCACCCTGTGAAGTTTGACGCACTTATTCACTAACTCCCTGTATATACAAAACAAATACATTGACCATGAACATTAGCGGTAATCAACATCCTCATTCATGATTTTTTTTTGTAAAAATAATTTTGAATATATTGCATTGTATGTGAACATATTACATTTATGAATTAAAAAAAAAAGTTTTACACATATTTAAAATGAATTAAATGTACGAATATGTATGAAACGAAAAAACCGAAGAGTTGTTGAAAAGCTAATCACTTTAAGCAATAAAAGTACTCATCACGAATACGTATAGGTACTTAATTTTCAATACTAGCCACACTATTAACTATTGTAATATATAATAGCTAATAAAAAAACTAAATCATTAAATAACTGAAAACGTATGCAAAAACCCGCGGATAAATTATGTGCACTAATATAATATGTGCCAACGTATAGGCAACCCGCCGCGCGGTGATACACTCTCCTCCGCTGGTTCGTTCCCCCTCTACCGCTGGTTCGTTCCCCCCCTACCGCTACTCGACTCGAGCGCACTTTCAAGCGTTTGGAGTAACTTTTAGTGACAAAATATACAAATTATAGATATTGATCTCCCCAGATGCCACTCACAGAATTTGAATACGACGATTTCCCTTGAATCGGCACATTTTGCATGAGAAGCCCTTGAATTTTTTATAACGCGATTGTGCGAAAACTCACGTCGGACAGGAACCATCTTGAGGATTTCCCGGATTTTCTCAGTGGAAAATGCACTGATCCGGTCGCACAAAAAACCATTTTGTAGGTTTTTGGATTCTCTACAAAAGTTTCATTAAATATAAGACGATTCCTCCAATACTTTTTAAGATATTTGTAAAAAACTGAAGAAGTGGTTATTTTTGACAATATTTCTTGTTAAAAAAATTCCACAAAGCGATTTTGCAGGGACCGACACCAGGGTTTTCATCTACGAATTATCTTTTAGAATGTATACTTGCGTCTTTATTTAAGTGGGAAGAAAACCTCTATTGAATATAAAACGATTCCTCCAATACTTTTTAAGATATTTGTGAAAAAATAAAAAAGTGGTTATTTTTGACAATATTTCTTGTTAAAAAAATTCCACGAAGCGATTTTCAGGGACCTACACCAGGGTTTTCATCTACGAATTATCTTTTGGAATGTATACTTGCGTCTTTATTGAAGTGGGAAAAAAACCTCTATTGGTTGGCCTAAAAGTATATTCTAGGTAGAAATCCAGAAGCTTTTGAGAAAGGAAATTTAGGTTGTCTGGAGGAAAGTAAGTTCGGTTTGGTTGGTAGAAATGTTGAGAAAGGCATTAAAAATATTTTTCGATACCATGCCTTGTGATCCTGAATTGTTAGATCGGTTTCTGTTGATTCGCTGAATTAAAAATGGACTTCTTAATTACATTTCACTGATCACTTTAATATTATTTACTGTCAATTACTGAGTCTCCTTGATATTAATAGGAAAACTAAACCAACACCTTAAAAAAATTAACGACTGGTTTAATAATAATGAGATCGTTGTCAACGTAAATAAATGTAAATACATGATAATCAAAAACAAACGAAAAATGCAAGAAGTAATTGATTGCAATGTTCAATTTGACGGAAGAGATCTAGAACGTGTGAGCCATATTAAATATCTAGGTATAATTATTGATGAAAAACTTAGCTTTAGTGAGCACATTGATTATCTTTCAAAGAAAATATCTAAAAAAATAGGATTTGCATATAGGATTAGCAGAACAGTAACTCAATACACTAAACAATTAATATATAATAGTATAATAAAACCCCATTTCGATTACTGTTCCTCTATACTCTTTATGTACAATGAATCAGATATTCATAAGCTACAGATTCTGCAAAATAGATGTATGAGATTCTTACTAAATACCAACAGATATGAAAATGTAAACAGAATGCAAATAAAGTTAAATTGGCTGTCAATTAAAAATGTAATTGAGGTTCGTACAATGATTTTTATTTACAAACTTATAAACAATATGTTACCAGAATATTTGTCTACAAATCTACAGTTCCGCAATGAAATACATTCATATTATTCACGCCAAAAAAAATACATAAACGTTAGTCAAACCAACCTGATGTGCACGAAAAAAAGTATCTTTGATGCTGGAATCGTAATCTATAATAACCTACCCGATTTTATTAAACTGTCTCGTAATATAAATATTTTTAAAAGTATCCGTCAATATATAATAATCGATCAATTTCAGTAATTAAACGTCACATTCTATAGGGTGATCTAGGCTATTCTTGTTCTCAGAATTGTTCAGGTATAGGGATTTCTCTGTACTTTTAAAAACTATGTTATATCATGCTCTGATGCTGATAGAGCTATATTTTAATTAATTAACAATCAGCGTTTTACGTTTCTACTAATATTTATTCATTGATGTCTCTTATATATTGTATTTATCAATACTAACCCACTTCATCTCTGTATCTTTGTGATGAAACGATATTGTATTAGCAATGCTAAATATATAAATAAATAAATTGTCGCAAAAATGGATTCAAAAAAATAACCATGAATACAAAACAAAACTTAAAACTAAATCATACAGCAATTCCCAAAGTGGAAAAACTATGACAAAAAGATGTTCTAGCTTCCTCAGTCCCATAGTGAATGCAGACATCTTTGAAAATAACACACAGCTACACTCTCTCGGATTATTTAAGAAAAAAGAAACAAATTCTCTCATCATTCAACACCCAGGTCGAAAATACTTGGTATAATCGACAGAAAAAAATCTCATGATTTCTAGAACATATAATTGATATTGTTGAATTAGGTATTGTTATTTATAAATATCTAAATTGCACAAATTTCATTTTTTTCGTGTGTTGGAGTATGCAATTGTAAATTCTGGCTATTTTACCCGTGAACAGGGTTATCCCTTCGTGGGTGGCTACTTAAATTTATCAAAACCAAACTGTGATATATGAACAAATATTGTGAATCAGTACAATGTAATTCTATTCATACATAATTCATCTATACATTTTTATTTATAAATAATTGCTTTTTGTGGTGAATAAATAGTTATAGTTTAATAGAATGGGATGGCGACCGTTGAATTAATTTGTGCTGTTGAAATTGGCAGGAGTTCGGTCAGTGTTTTGAAGAAAACCAAAGATTTAAAATAGTCGACTTTTCGAAGCTTTCATTGCTTCATCTTCAGGACTCTGAAGTAAAAATAAACATAAAACATATTAACGAAATCATACACTTTAAAATTGAGTCATCAAAAGGTTTCAGAATAAATATTAAATCGTAGGGCAATGGTAAAAGCTTAAATCAATGTAATGCAGGTACATAAAACGTTAAGTTGAAGTAAGGGAACATAAACACATCAACGGAATATGAACACAATGATGAATGAAATCCTAATTACAGTGTAACTTTTAAATGTTAGTATCATTACCCTGTAATTAGGATTTCATTCTCATTTATTTATTCTGAATTATGACTCAACTTTATACTGTATGTTTTACCATTTATTATCTTTATTCTAGAAACCCAATACTCAATTTAGCGATGAGCTCAATTTTCTGTTTTATTAATTATAATTACAAAAAAAAGTTTGAAAATGAAATTATTTTCGATGAGCTCAATTTTCTGTTTTATTTCTATTGGAATGAACAACAAACGATATTAATAATAAGTTATGATTGAAATACATTCAATAAAGTTGAGGTAGTCTGACATTTAGTGGAATGAGCAAATGTTCCTGAGATCGTCGAAACGTCACATCGTACTCACTTTTCCCAAGATCTACAGAGATAGCCAAATCCGGTAAGTGCAAGTCGAACTGAAATTTTCGATGGATTTTGTCTGCATCCAGATCTCGAGTAAATTATAATTTCAGAGTTTAATTCAATTTGGATAACGTTCGGAAAACATCAGTATAGTTTGACCAATGATTCTGGTCATCATCATTTCCAAAAAGAGGCAGCTCGTTGAAGACTTGAGTTTAATTCCATTGAAGGCGGCCACTAACAGAAAATGAACGCAATAATACGAACTTCAATTGTAACAGTTTACAGTTTAAATTCCTTCAAGAAGTCATTCAGATTCAATATCCAGCAGACCGGGCTATTCCGAGTAGAGATAATCCAGTAAGTCCCTCAATAGCATCAATATTGACTATTTTCAAGAAATTGAATTGAATGAAGGGGAAATAAAATAGACCGAGCCTCAACCTAATACTGCTACTTAATATTCCCTGGGAGATTTTCTGCTTGCACAAGTGATTAGAAATTGAATTTAATCCAGACTAGATGGAAGTTTTGAATGGGAAGAATATCGAGGGGACTGGTAAAAAACCGGAAGAAATTTAATGGACATAGCCCTCAGAGAGAAGTGTTAACCGAAGACATGTGTTTCGGGCTCTCGGCCTTCATCAGTACGGTGAAGAAGTGCAAGGATGAACAACATTTGGTAGAAAACGACAAATCAACGGAGTCAACAAACAGAAGCCAGCCGCACATTTGTCGTTTCGGTTAGCAGACCCTGCATTCCAAGGCAACAACCAACGTCACCACGGAGGCAGCTATGCTACCTGCGTGACATCCGAGTCCAGGATTATAGATATGAATGGAAAGAATATCGAGGGGACTGGTAAAAAAACGGAAGAAATGTAATGGACATAGCCCTCAGAGAGAAGTGTTAACCGTAGACACGTGGTGACGTTGGTTGTTGCCCTGGAATGCAGGGTCTGCTAACCGAAATCACAAATGTGCGTCTGGCTTCTGTTTGTTGACTCCTTTGATTTGTCGTTTTCTACCAAGTAGTGTTCATTCTTGCACTTCTTCACCGTACTGATGAGGGCCGAGAGCCCGAAACACGTGTCTACGGTTAACACTTCTCTCTGAGGGCTATCTCCATTGAATTTGTTTCGTTTTTTTTACCAGTCCCCTCGATATTCTTCCCATTCATATCTATAATCCTGGACTCGGATGTCACGCAGGTAGCTATAGCTGCCTCCGTGGTGACCATGGTTGTTGCCCTGGAATGCAGGGTCTGCTAACCGAAACCACAAATGTGCGGCTGGCTTCTGTTTGTTGACTCCGTCTCGTTTTCTACCAAGTGTTGTTCATGGAAGTTTTATTTTGTTCCTTTAAGTTCGAAATGCAGTAAAACACATTCTGTTGTATTATAGAATACACTCTCTGCTCTGCTTGAGATCAATAAAAGTGTTCAACTCGTTGAAGCTCGAACAATCTAATAGAACAAGACTTAGAAGAAATAAAAAATTCACGACAAAGGATTGGGAATATACAATTGTATGTTATGTTTTTCATTTTATTCTAATTTAAATGCAATTCATGACAATTCAAATATACCATTGACTACAGGAATGGAACATAATGAAATGAAATCCCCAGGTTTTCCAAAAATGCTTTCTGATAATTGCAGAGTTATAAGATGAAATTAAAAAAATGCATATTTCTTTGTATCAATGTTTATTAGAATATTAAATTTGTGTAGTAGGTTGTCATGGAAAAAGTATAGTATGAAACTCGCTCAAAATGGCAATTTGGCACTCGTGCAAAATGAACCTCTTTTTGTACTCATTGCATAATATTGAGAGACAGAGATATTTACAGGATCTTCGAGACGGTCTGAAAACACGATGAAAAAGGAATTATTTTACAGAACTAATCAACTATGGTCAAGGAAAGTCACGTGGATTGGTTATAGGTGAAATAATTTTATTATACTGAGAAAGTTATTAACTATGGAGAGAATATTGATTTCAGAAATCTTTTGAATTTTCACTTCTCCACTTCACAAGGAAAAAAATTACAATCAAAAATAAAAAAACCCTGCAGATGTGGAAACCTCAAACAAAAATTTCTTCCCCTTACAAAATTATATTTTGATCATATTTTGTTTTCATTCGATTTGTACTTCTGGATGTCTTTCGCCGGAACTTTCGACATAATTCAAAAAGGGTTTTTGTAACTGGAAACAATTTTTCATGGAGGTTTCCACACTTTCAATGATTATACCGAATGGAAGATATAGCTGAATTATTTGGAAATAATCATCATGAACCCGAAAAAAGTTGAACAAACTGCTATGATGCTATTGAAGAAGAGAAACAGCTGAAACGAGAGGATGGAGAGAACGAAGAAAATGAAGCAAAATAGAGAATCGAGAGTAGAAAAGGAACATATGACTAGAAGAGGACGTAAGGTGAAACCACCAAAACGTTGGTGGTTCATTGAAATATGTTTTTATTAGAAACTTTCCCAGTAGATTATTTCAGTTTGCATTTCTATGTATTTCATGTATCTAGAGAAGTCAAAATGAAAAAACAAAACTCTGGTATTTCAATCCATTTTTAGGAGTTGTGGAAAATTCCAAAGGAAAATATGTGAATGACTTGAAAACTTCAGTGATAGATAAAATGTTATGTATATTATATCAAACCAAGGTTCAACTGTGATTTTCAAATCACACTTTTTATCCAAGATGGGGATATAGAAAGCCAAGTTATTTTCCCCATATTTGAATTCAGTTTATATTTTATGAAAATTAGTTCGCAGAATAGCCGAGTATGATATCAATTGTATCTAATGAAGAATCAGTATGGGATGCAATTTATGTTGCAGAAAATTACAATTACTGTGGAATGAAGCAATATATAATGATCCATTTGGTAGTCCTGATAGAATGCAATCGAATGTTGCATATACTTTATCGTTCTGGACCGGTTGTCACATGTTCAGACAATGTATCGATTTGTGAGGAAGATAAGTGAAAATGTTTTCCATGAAAATATTTCATGCTGGTGTTATTTTCAAATATACAGAGTTTGCTTGTTCTTGTTTGAGTGAGTTGGAATATAACGTCACTTGGCCTTTGAAAAATGTGTGTCTTGTTGAGCTAAATCATGAATTACTGCAAATACAACCACTATCGATTTAAAAGCTATTATTATAAATACCATAAGGAAGAAAAATACATCTCGAATCATAAATATCAGCAAAATTTTCTCAAAATTCAAAGAGTGAATAATATACTGGGGGAACAAGAATTGGGATGAAGAAAAAAGTAAAACCGATGCTCTCTCCTCCTTAAGGTGTACTCGGTTCTAGATAGAAGGAAATTATATTCTGTTGCACTACGGTTTCACAGGCAGCAGCTCTTATTGTTTGAAACCTATCTTACTAGACAATAATAATCACTCATAGTACAAAGAGGACTCAACCAAACTAGGAGATGGTGCCAATCAGTGGAATTCAATATCATTCCCCCTGAAATTACCTTACAGGGAAAATGAAACTCAATCTGAAGATGAACGAAATAAGTGGACAAATAGTTGCGTGGAAACAGAAATTAAATATTTAGGCCTCATTCTGGATAATAAACTAATCTGGATCGAGCATGAGGAAGGAGTATCCAACAATGCCATAAAGGTGTGCAGAAACTTTGCAGATAAAAACTGGGGATGTTACCCAAATTCTCTGCAGTGGATGTACATAGCGATAGTGAGACAAATAATCACTTATATGGCAGTAGCATAGGGTAAAGATACAAACATTTGCCTGTGTATGCATATCGGATGCAATGAGAATGTGCCCAGCGGCCACTATAGAGGTAGTCCTGAACCTTATTACCCTACACATCATAATGGGGAGTGTTGCGAAAAAACCACACATGAAAGGATAAGTAGAGAAATCATCAGGCAGAGGACCTGGTGGTTATCAAATCTGTGGTATGCCCCAGGATGCGAAAGAAGTTCAGCTTTGTGAAAGAATTTACTAAAAGGCTGGGCTACAGAAGTAGGCGAGGACCACCTCACACAAAGTACTCAGTCTCGATAGGGACTTCTCGCATGTCTCTTCTGTTCTGCTAGAATTGTTGATTTATTCCAGTAGAAATCCCCACTTCTCATGTTCTTTGGGTCCATAACACATAATTTCTTGTAGAATCGGAGCAAACTCGTCGAGGGATACAATATTGAGAAGTCGTTTTTGCCAACAAGACACAATCGTGAACATCTGGAATGGTTTTGCTTCCATTATTTCACCTGGCAAACGACCCGGTGTAATATTAGGAAATTTCAAAGTGAAGTGGAATAAAAAAATCCAAATATTGGAAAGATCTAAGCAGGATGATACAAGCGAACATACTTCTGAGAAATCACAACCAGATAACATATACCGAATTCATCACTCTAAGCAAAACCAATATTCGTATAGTACCAGGAAACCAAGAGTCAACTGCCTACTGGAAGGATACCTGGAGAAACAGGGATTAGTAGAGTAAACAGAGTGCAGATTCTGTAAGGAAGAGCACGAATCTATCCACATCCTATCAGACTTCATAGCGTTGCACTACAATTGAGAGCGTGAGAGATATATGAGAAAAACTCACCCAACTTGAAGCCATCGCACATCCTAAGCTTCATTGTTCTACATGTTTTTTAATGTGACGTCATTCTTTCGAATGAGCTGGTTTTTGAAGTAACCCATTTTTGACTCGTCTTTACTGATTTTTTACAGAGAAAAACCCGCTCTTGTCTGGAACAAGGCAAATCAAATCAGAATTCATGACAGAATGATAATATACAGTGTGTTCTATTGAAAATATGAATGTTGATCTGTCAAGGCAATTCAGAATACTGTGATATATAGTTGAGCGAGATATACTCTATGAGGCATAACTGGAAGTGATATTGATCTCATCAACTCGCCTCGGGCCGTTAAATCAAGTGGAAAAACTGTCATTATTTCCATTCTCAGATGATAATATAGATATAATATAAAAATATATATAATTTCAAATGAATACCAATATATAAATTACTTGCAATAATGATGAAAATAATAATGGTAAACTAAAGTTGTGATTTGGTGCCCTCTGGCTCATAGAAGAGGACGAATGCTTTTCCACTTATGAGGGGTTTTGGTGATATCGGTGATATTCTGGAGTCATTGTACTCGTGCCATGTGCCTGCATAAGGGTGCTTACAGTAAGCCGTGTAGTGTCTGCTATAAGTTGTTCCGCTTCGGTTGGATACAGCATATAAGTTGTATTAACACGATACTACATTATCTGCTGCATATATAACCTTCGTGAGGAAAGTCAATGGTGACATTCAATTTTCCCCTAATACTCCCTATTGGCAAAACCTCTTTCAAGTGAAATACTAATATTCTGGGGAATTTAGCTATACCTACCATTCACAACAAAATGGTTTCTCTTCGTCATCTAAAGTTTCTTCTCTAGTAAACTAGTCTAAATATTGTGATAGTTCCTGCGTCCCAGTTAACTGTGGAATATGAGGTGAAAGGTCCTAGAAGGGATCAAAACAGACAGAACATTGGCTACAGGAAGTACAGTTCAACGAATATTTCAGTTGACCAACAAAATTATTAACCATTTTTTAGTTGTCCATACTTACATATCTCAACCAGGACTCCTGTGCTTTTTCATGGTCGCCCAATTTCTCATCAATTTCTGTAGATATAGGTTTGGGATTTTCTATCACTCTGTTCATATTTTCATGAAGATCTTCCAATAAATTTCTGAGAAATTCTTGGGCGTCCTGTTCAGCGTACCCCATGAAGCGGGGTGCGAATATCTGTTCCTGGCTTTTCAAAGAAATAGTATTCACCAACCTATCAGACAAATCTTCCGACCAAAGTTCTTTCATCACTACCGCAAATGCTTTCATTAGAGCTCGATATGCTTGTGTTGATATCCCTCATATGCTCGTCTTTTTTAAGATACTCGAGCAACCATCTGGTATTCGATAAACATTTTATTACGCTATTCATGTGTTGCCAATGTTCTTCAACCCACTGAGTCCAAGTGACCTAATGGTGTTGTAGCTTCTCGATTTCGAGTTTGATTGAGATATGGCAGAACGTGTTATTTTTTGGGAAGAAGAAGACACAACTTCTCTTGAAAGTTTTGCTTCTAAGAGATGTGTCTTCTATTTCGATAGAGGTCACTTATTTTACTTGCGGTGATGGTAAGCAAGTAAGAAGTGGGACTTTCAGAGGTCGGACTTGAACCTGGGATAAATGCAGCGTTTCCTCCCTGGATTGCAATACTAATACGTTGTAATAGGAAAGTCCTTGCTCTACGATCATTGGTTTGATCAATGAGTTTGAGGCCGATGATTTTGAAAAATTTCAATGTATATCTACCAGTAAGTTCAGACGGCTATTGGATAAAAAATATTTGATCAATCGAACTGAAATATTTTTAATTTTTTTATTTTTTGCAGAATCTGCAGCACCAGCAATCTATGATATTGAATCAATATTTGAAGGTGCAACAGTGTCTGTACAGGTGAAGTCCCATACTATTGGTGGTCCATGACTCCACGGAATGAGAGGCATCCCATCATCTGGACGTTCACCATCGTCACGACTAATTCCTGAGCGTACCAAAACAGAAATAATGTCAGCAGTTGACAAAGCACGTTTAATTAGATCGTTAACAGTGTAGTGACGTGTAGTGTAGTGTAGTGACGTTGGAACCACATCTGCATGTATGGCTAACAAAAATCGAACTACGAAGACCCTCTCAAATCCTAATGGATCAATTATGAATGGGAAGAATATCGAGGGGACTGGTAAACAAAACGGAAGAAATGTAATGGACATAGCCCTCAGAGAGAAGTGTTAACCGTAGACACGTGTTTCGGGCTCTCGGCTGATGAGGGCCGAGAGCGCGAAACACGTGTCCACGGTTAATACTTCTCTCTGAAGGCTATGTCCATAAAATTATTTCCGTAGGATTAATGATCTGATAAAGAGCCTAGAAGGCAACATGAAGAGCGTTAAGCCAAGCTCCAGATCCTTTTGTACTCACTGCCTAGAGACGAGCCTTTTCGATTGGTGATTTTGAAGACGAATTGAGGGGATAGATCGATCAGAGCAAGATCCCAAGATATTTGTGACCTGTTGGAATCTGGAACAGATGTCTTGATTTCTGGGCACCACATTCTTCACACCTCATATGAACTGAATCAGGTATATCAATGAAAGATTCGGGAAGAATAAGATCAATCAAATGACGGACACTGTTGAATGAAGAAAAGAAACAACTGAAGAACGAATACCTAATCCTCTCCTTGACACTGTAAGGGTTGCTTGAAGCCATGTATCTTTGTCCAAATGATTGTTGATTATTTGTTATGAATTATGACGAATTTCATGGTCCAATTCTACGGAGACCTTCATCAACCCAAGTAAGACTGCATCTTAGAATGTGAATTAATTTGGAAATAACCAAACAGTGTTTTAATAAAAGAGAGCTATATGTGCCGATCTATCATTAAGGCGTGAGGAAATCATAGAGAAATCATTAAGTCCAGCTTTCAAACCAACAGAGAGAGCATCATCTGATAAAGGTGCACCAAGGAGGAACCAATTTGATTTTGGTGCTATTTTGATTCCTGGGGCCAATCAATCAATTTTATGGATCATAACTAGATCAACTTTATCTGAGAAGATCAATTCGCATTCATTAAAATTTCCTCTTTTGATCTAGTGATCATATCTTCGAAAACATTCAGTACTAAATTGGCATCGTCACCGACAGAGCCATCATCAATATACCAGCTGTTATATTCAGTTGAGATGTTTCCAGTTATCTGGTCAATTGGTGAGCAGAATAAAGCTGGACCTGATGGGTTTCCTTATTGAACACTTCGTTAAGATAATATGAGTTTGTTGCCATTCATTGAATAACTTCGATTTCGATAACATTGAAACATGAAGGGATACATTTGGGGTATGTGGTCTAAAGCTTTTTGAAGCATGTCTCTATAGATCATATTGAGAGAATTTTTAAAATCGGTTTTCAAAAAACTTTTCTTGATGGATCCCTATATTGATTGATGTAACGGCTAGCAGAATGTGTTATAGCCTCACAGCCTCCAGCCTCACCAATTTGGTGAGGGCGGAAAATATTACCAAGAAAATTTGGATATTTCGACAAGTAAGTTTTGAGTTTGAAAAAGTTGTGGCATGAGCGCAAGCGGAAGCCGTGATTCAAACGAGAGAGGAATTGTATTTCTGCACGTGTTACACACTATACTTTTTCTACAAACACCCTTTCTGCTGAAAATAAATTTAATTAAAATTATTTCTAAACAAATATTTATTATCACAGTAAATTATATATTTTCAAGTTCATTGGGTTAACACTACTAATTAAACTACCGAGAAACAAATTACAGAAATAATTACTTACAAATTTATCAATGGCATTATTGAAAAAAAGTGTATTTGCATAATTAAACAAAATGTAATTTTAATATTAGAGCGGTATGTAGGTCTTGTGATAACCATTGAAACCTACGATAATAAATATTGAATATGTATTGTCAAATATGTAAATTTTTCTCTGAAAATTACCTTTGTTGATAGGTATACAGGGTGTTAGTGAATAAGTGCTACAAACTTCAGGGGGTGATTCTGCATGAAAAAATAATGACAGTTTGCCATATAGCTTTTGAAGTTTTTCTTAAAAACTGACTATTTATTTATTGCTCTGAAATCAGTCGAGATATGCAAATGAAATTTGGTGAGTTTCAAGAGGTAATCATTGCGCATTTTTTGACATGCAATTCACAATTTTTTGTTCATCATTGGCGCGCATACGGGTAATGATCTCAATTTGAAAAAAATGCCACGCCACTTGGATATTTCGAATAAAAAATCATTTTTGAATTCCTCCTTCAATTTGTGACAAAAAATCTCTCCCGCGTTTTTTCCGTATGGGGAACCGTTTTTATACAAAAAAATTAATTATCTTAACGCGTATTTTTCATTTCTTCAATACATTATCAAGAACTTCTAATAACTCTTCGCCTCATTGTTTGTCGTATTCGCGCAAATATTCCTGGTTATTTCTTATTGTCTCACAGCCGGCTATAATTCTATTCCTCAGGTCTTCAACATTTCCGACGGGAGTGGAATAAACTAATGACTCAAGAAAACCCCAAATGCAAAAATCTAGAGGACTTGAATCCGGAGATCAAGCAGGCCAATGTTCCGTACCTCCCATACCTAACTAACGATTTGGATATACTGTATCTAAGTGATTACGTACAATAATGGAATGATGCACCATCATGCATGAACCAGAAGTGTTGTCTCAGCTGTAGAGGAATTTCTTCAAGAGGAACAGGTAACTCTTCCTGTAGGAAATTGGGGTAAGATTCGCTTGTTAGTCGTTGTGGGAGGAAATATGGACCAATCAAATGATCATCAATTACCCCAAACCATACATTTACTGAAAACTGATGCTGAAAATGAGCTTCAAAGATTCCATGTGGATTTTTCTCAGCCCAGAGGTGATTGTTATGGAAATTTCGTATACACTGTCGTCCAAAATTAGCCTCGTCGGTTAGCGAAACGTCATTTGAAAAATTAGGAATTTGAGCGATTTGATGAAGAATGCAATGGCAAAAAACTAGACGCGAAAAAAAGGTAGTAGAGCTTGCACACGTTGAATATGAAACGGATACAATTGCTGTTCTTTAAGAATTTTGAATACAGTGAAGTTGCTTACATTCAGTATATTGGCAATTTTTTGAGTATTTGTTTCAGGTGACTCCCGCAATTAACTCGAGAACTGCTTCTTCTAGTTGCACAGTTCGTACTTCTCGAGGGCGCCCGCAGTCAGCCGTTTGTTTCTTAAATGTACCATTTTTGCGCAAACTTTGGTGAAGACGAGCAGATATTGTGTGATAGGGTACTTAACGTCCTGGATACAACCCAGCATACAATCGTAGATCTTGCCGACCATTTCTATTACTTCGACCATAGACAAAATGCATGTCTGACAATTCCTGCATTTGTAAAATTTTCCATTATTTTCGATAAAAGAAAAATTAATTACTCAAGTGAACTTAAGTAAACATATAAATTGGGAAAATTATAAGAGAATAAGAAATGATTTTGTGAATATGCTAAAAACAAAGAAAGAGGGTAATTATGAACAGAAAGTTGATGGAAATAAGCATAATACGAAAGAAATGTGGAAATGTTTGAAATCACTTATAAATCCAATTGGAAGTTATAATTTTGAAATGATAGTATTCAATGTCGGTGATCAAATAAAAGTTTGTAATACAGAAATTGATATTGCAAATGGATTCAATGAATATTTTGTAAATAGTATAAGTGAAATTGTAAACAGTATAAATTCTGACTCAGGAAGATTAATATTTTGGATAAGTTAAAGATTGAGATTATGACTCTATTTAAAAGAGACATTTAACACCATGTAATACCAATACCAAAAATAAATAATACTTTAGAACCATGTAATTTTCGTCCTATAAATACTCTTCCAACCTTTCAAAAAGTCTTGGAACGAGCAGTGTATGAGGAACTCAACAAATACTTTGATGAAAACGGGTTATTTTTAGGTTGTCAGTCAGGTTTCAGAAAAGAACATTCGTGTGAGTCTGCCTTACAGCTTACAATAACAAATTGGAAGGAAAAAATTGATAAAGATAATTACGTTGTTTGTACATTCTTGGATTTAAAGAGGGCATTCGAAACAATAGACAGAAATATACTAATCCAAGAGCTCAAATATTATGGTATTGGTGGTGTGGTATTGAAGTGGATGGAAAGTTACCTCAGTTTGAGGAGTCAAATAAAAAAATTAATAGGGGCTATTCACAAAAGTTAGTAAATGATCTCAGAGTTCCACAAGGTAGTGTACTGGGACCTTTACTTTTTTAAATTTACATAAATGATATCAATTATGCAGATGGTGATCACGTGATAAACTTATTTGCAGATGATACATTAATATATACCTACGATATAACCACGCAAGTCGCTATGGAAAAGATGAATAATTCATTAAAAAATATTGAGTTGTACCTTGGAACAAATAAACTGAAACTTAATATCACTAAAACTAAGGCGATGATCATTACAACAAGGTATAAAGAAAATAACATTGGGAGAAAAACAGTCAAAATTAAAATAAACGAAAATGGTGTAGAAATGGTGAGTAAAATTAAGTATCTAGGGTTAATTGTAGATAACACAATTTCTTTAAATGATCATGCTGACTATGTGATAAGTAAAATATCAAAGAAACTGTATTTTTTCTCCAGAGTGTCATCTTTATCATCAATGTATGCCAAAATAACGTGCTATAATTGTATAATAAAACCTCATTATGACTTCTGCGGGAGTCTCTTATATCTTCTGAATCAGAACAAACTTAATCAATTACAAAAATTACAGAATCGTGGAATGCGAATAATATTACGCTGCAATAGAATGACACCTATACAAGATACGCTCTGTAGTTTAAGGTGGCTTACTGTCTCACAACGACTTTACTATCAAACTATGATATTTATATTTAAAATAATAAACAATTTGCAACCAATATACTTAGAAAACCTATTAATCACAAATAGTGAAGTACACCACCATAATACCAGATCGAACACCAATTTTCACATCCCTTGGACAAATTCACGAAGCAGTATGAACTCATTATTTTCCAAGGGTCTGGATAGTTTTAATAAACTGCCAAATAATATAAAAATTCTACTTCTATCCGTATGTTCAAGAGGGACTTATAACATTTATAACGACAAACTAAATTGAAAAACAAACAACAAATTTATACTAAAATATATTAATAGCTAAGGCTTTGTTTTTGAATGAAATGTTAAAGAATATGTAAATGTGTAAAATTATATCATACAGGGAATATGTGCGATATAGTTTGTTATTTTTTAGTTTATGTTATTTTATAGTTTATGTGATTTTTGTTAATTTTTTTTTTTTGTTATTTTCTGATATTTTTGATTAAATTTGTTTTTAAATTTATTTTATTGAATTTATTTTTGATTTCTATGCATTAAGTGTAGATAAAGTATATTAATTATGTTTATATTAGGCTTGCCTATTTGGAAATAAAGTTCTTTTCTTTCTTTCTTTCTTATCATCAATGTTATACCAAACTGAAAGCTTGAAAATGAAAAAACGCTAATTCGACATTTCGTTGAAATATTCGTATTTAACAGAATGTTGACAGTAGCCTACTAGCATCGCTACTAGATAATGTATTGAAGTAATGATAAATACGCGTTAAGATGTTTTATTTTTTCGCATAAAAAAGAGGCAAGATATTTTTTGTCACAAATTGAACGAGAAATTCAAAATTGATTTTTTATTCGAAATATCTCACTGGCATACATTTTTTTCTTCAAAAAAATTGAGATCATTACCCAAATGCGCGCCAATGATGAACATAAAATTCTTGATTGCATGTGAAAAAAGGCGCAATAACTTCCTCTCGAAACTCACTATATTTCATTTGCAAATCTCGACCGGTTTCAGAGCAATAGATAAATAGTCAGTTTTTAAGAAACGCTTCATCTCGGAAAACGAAGCATTTGCCGAAAAAGTTATATAGCAAACTATATTATTTTTTCATGCAGAATCACCCCCTGAAGTTTGTCGCACTTATTCACTAACACCCTGTATATCGTCCGGTGCTTCTTTTATGAATTGGTTTATTTCTTCGGATATCAGAGTCCATGCTTTCTTCGCAAAATATCAGTTGGATTTGCTCATGATTTTGCATACGTCGATATGTCAATACCATGATTAATATTAATGTATGTGTCTGAAAGGGTGACCCTGCAGTCTATTCCCACTGCGACTTTGCAGATCCACTGTGGTTCCTTTGATATTCAGATGACTTGCGCGAGCTTCCTTTTTAGAATGTTTTGGATCCCTGACAATTACTGTTCAACGTAGCTTTATGTCTCTGGATATTCCGTTCCCTTCTGTGAGGACCTTGTCCTTGCTATTCCTTCGCATTCGCATATGATATCGATGGGGGTTTCTTCTTTTATCTGGCAAAACCTGCAAGTGGTTTCTTCTGCCAGTCCTATGTTTTTCATATGATAATAATGATAATATTTATTTAATTTGAAATATACAATAATTTTAGTTAACGATAAATAAATATAGAATTCCCACAGAAGGTGAACCTGTGCGTGGGTTGTAACATATTAATGTACCATAGATTATAATAATAAAATTGTAAAGATATTTTTTTTTTCAGTATGAGCAAAAGAGCATCAGAAGACTTATATATAAATATCATATTGAAATCACATATAGATAATATAGAAAAAGAACATACTATTATAAAAATGAAACAATTCGCAATAGAATTATAATGAATAAATAAAATTGTGAAAATAAAGTTTCTTTCAGTGTGAGCAGAAAGGCACGAAAATAATTTTATGTAGATATCACATTAAGGATCATTTATAAATAATATAAGAAGAACATCCATTTTAGAATAAAACAAATTGTAATAGGTATTTGCATCGAACATCAATCACATATCAATAAAACAAATAATGGAGAATTGAATTACAGGTTACACAATTCCAACTAACATGTAAGTACATCTTCAACTAATATTTATACACTGTAGTAATATGTATTTTTCATATCGACATATTGGTGTATCTGTACTCTTGGCAAACCTAAAATATGCTTGTTGAGTTTACTGTGTCCTGTAAACATGCCTACTATTGGCTTTTAGGGACCTTCTGTCCTTGCTCAGTAGGTCTTCCGTGAACTTAGGTGATGGTTTTCTGCCTCACTGGGGTCATTATCCTTGGCTTCTGCCTGTATATTCTCCTTCGTCGGTCTTCGAGCCGTCTGTGTACCAGATTGATGCTGCGCTGATGGATGCTCCTTCCATCCAGTGTTCTCTTTCTGGTATAATGTCTCCGTATTTTCTAATAAAGTTGTGATTGATTATCATGGCGTCGCTAGCATTCCTGTAGATGGATGGCCCTCAGTTCTTTTCCTAGACTTTGGTATTCTAACCCGTGGAGTTTAATGATTGGTGATGGCCCTTGAATTGGGTATGTAGGTGACAGCTCTCGCCTCTCCCTGTATGTAGATATGTAATGGTGGCAGGTTCATGATGACTTCCAACGCGGCCGCGAGGGTGGTTTTTATGGCTCCGCTGGGAGTGGGACACGCTTGTCTTTGTAAGCCTGTCAATAGCCTAATGATTCCTGATTATCCTAGTGTATAGCCATATGGTCATCTTGGGATTGAATCCCCAGTTCTAGCCACACATTCTCCTACACCTGCCTAATGCTATGGATGCTTTTTTGGCGATTTTTGACGTATGGGCTTTCCATGTGAGTCTTTGATCGAAAACTACCCCTAGGTACTTTGCTTCCTTGGCCAATTGAATGACTGTGCCCACCAGTACTATTGGTTTTAGGCCTTGCAGTGCTCATAATTATTATCAATAGTCGATTAAAGCATTGCAAATATTGACCACATTGTGAAAGCTTTTCTTGATTTGGACAGTTCTTCAAAGGATGCCATAATTATATTTCCAGAAACACTTTTAGTTTAATATTTTTCCTTCAAATCCATAAACTGTTTGAATGGATTAACTGGTCCTCTTAGTTCTGATGGGGTATTTATAAATCCAGAACTATCGCTATCCATTTTAGCTGAATCTTATTTTATGGTCATTTTCAGAAGACTCGATAAACAACCTTGGTTGGTTGCCTAGCAACGTGAAGTGTTCCTGGGTATTCGAGACAACTATAATGTTTATGATTTTTGTTCAGAATATTATTGAACTGTACAGAAAGGAATTTTTCCTGCAACTGCTATGGGAAGTATCGTATTTTTCATAGCTTACCTAATTTCAAAACCATGTATTGCTCATACTGTGAGAAATATTTTTTCTCACGGCACTTTGCCCACACCACATACATTTATATGGAAAATCAACAAATCAACAAAAATCGACAAAATCTTAGTTATCACAACTGTCAGATCATAGAAGTTTTTTAAATTCTGAAGGTAGTTTTCATTCGAGCTTTGATAAAAATCGCAATATCTATTGAATATTATTTTAATAAGACATATACCTATTTATAATTATATTATGGATACTGACAGTAGTGACGATTTTGATAATACTCCACCAGAGATATTGGAAAGAGCTGCAGAAGTAACGTTAGATTTTTTGCCAGAAATTTCAAGAAAAAAGTATGAATTGGCATACAAAGAATTTATTGAATGGAGAAGAAATAAAATCTTTTTCGAAAAGTGTACTTTTGGTATACTTTGAAGAGATGTCGAAAACTTTAAAGGCGTCAACACTTTGGTCACAATATTCAATGTTGCGAAGTACTATCAGTATAAAAGATAACATTGATTTATCCACGTATCAAAAATTACGTTCATTTTCGAAAAGAAAGTCCGACAATTACGTCCCCAAAAAATCAAACATATTGACAGCAGACCAATTGCAGATTTTTCTAAACAAAGCTCCAGACAAGAAATATCTACTACTGAGTTCATTCAGAAGTAACTATTACTATGCTGCTCTTCGACCGATTCATTTGCCAAAGAAACATTTTTTTTTAATTACCTGCAAGAAAAATGTACCGAACAGGTAGTCGGCATTAACAAATTTGGGAGTATGGCTAAGACAATTGCAATTTTTCTAAAATTGGAAAATTCCCATCTGTATACAGGTCACTGCTTCAGACGTTCTTCGGCAACAATTTCAGTAAATGCAGGAGGGGACATATTAATCTTAAAGCGTCGTGGAGGATGGCAATCTAATACCGCGGCAGAGGGATACATACAATATAATTAACGTTTGATAAAGTCGTCAACTCTATTGAACAACCACTCGAACTCTTTACTGAAATGGAGACAGAAAATTCACCATATATGGATAATCAACCTTCTACTCCTACAATTGATATAACAGAAAATTTAAAAAAGAAATGACATTCCGGGTTTGACCATACAAAATTGTACAAATTTCAGTATAAACTATAATTTTGAATGAATTATTTAACTCTTAAGAGGTAGGATACTTCAATGTTATTTTAGTTTTGCTAACCATAAGAATAAATATTGAGGTTCATTACTTGTATTCTTTGAATTTGTGCAGTTTGTAAAGAATTTTTCGTTACTTCCTTATACATAATCAATTTCTAATCATTTTTCCGGGTACCTTTACGGTGGTGCGAGTCAGTAGTCACTGCTCAGGTCGTAAACTGCGATACTGCGATCTTTATTATCGATCCTTAAAAATGTGATCATGACAGTTCGTAGTTCATGTCGAGTCGATCATTTGTTTTATTTCATAAGTGTTTTTGAATAGAGAAAAAACCGAGATAAGTTTGGGGAAAAAAAAGTTGAGAGGTGTCAAGGGACACCCGGATGAAACGGAATTCCTTTCGATTAATTAGTGAAGGAATTGTAATAATTTTTTTTTTTTAAGTTATAATAATATTTTTTTTATTATTAACAAATATATTGTAATATAAACTTAATCACTAGGTTCAATTTCAGTACATACGCATTGATATTGTAATATTAAAATATAATTTGCTTTTAAATTCATTAAAGTTATGACGCGTACACTTGCTAAACACACAATAATGGAGAGATTATAACGCGTATGACTTGGTTAGCACAATAGTAAAGAGAGGTTATAATGCGTACTTGCTAAAAATACATAAGCATTCATTATTGTCTGTATAAAATCTCTACTTACCTTACTCCATCAGCAATATCCGGAACTTGTGCGAAACACTGTCAGGATTCATTATTGTTATTATTTTTTATTATTATTTATTATGTACAAAAAACCTGTATACACCCAACAAAAATAATCGAACGACACCACACTGTTCAATGTGAAATAGAAAGACGAAACGAAAATAACTGGCTTGCTTTCTATGAGAGAGAGAAAGAGACAGACAGAGAAACACGCGCACGCTGCACGGCTCACAACTACAGCAAAAAGTGTCGTTACAACTTTTGGTCTCAATTCATTCCGTCTAGCACCCTTTCGCAACGCGCGATAAGGAACTTCGTTCCAACAGGTGAAGTGTGAAATTTAAGAAGGTGAAATCAGATACTTCAAATCTGGGGTTCAAAATTAAAGGGTGTTACAAGTTGTAGGAAAAGTAAAGTGTGTAACATGTAGGGAAAGTACTTTTTCTTACTCGTGTGTTTGCGGCACTAGACTTCAGGCTCGTGCCACAAACTTCCACACTCGTGAGAATTGAACTTGCACAATATACTATTCAGGCACATAAATGTCACTTTCCGGCACACTTATGTCATATTTGAATTATTGTGAGAAATTACCAATTTTACGAACGTAAAACAAAATATTTGCATTTATTGTGTGGTTTTCCATTTGAACAATGATCATGGGATGTGAGGCATGCAATCCATGAATTGTGATTAAACGATAATATCCCAATGGTCAGCTACCAGTAACTTAATGAAAATATTGGCATTTGTAATCCTCATTTAGATGTTGCTTGCAAACAAGTAATTCGGTCGAGGATCGGTGAGACACTGTTCAATTGCCAGTGAATTAAAATGTCTCATGAATAACTGCAACTTGAGTGGGTATCATTTTCCTTGATATCCTTCAAGAAATCGTCAGATATTGCTGATCAAATTGAATATGAGACCCCTCTTAGTTAACATTGCATCAATCTATTTTACTCAAGCCTTATGCAATAAAAACCACGAAGCTGGAGCACTTTGAACTAACCAGAATGATAAGGAATTATCCAGCAGAGTTGCTTGATTATAAAGTTCAGCATGGGGCTTTGTCTTCTGAAGGTGAGTGTTCCAGACGAGATAAGTATCCAGGCGCCACACGAATAATAGACCTTCGGAAACACAAAGTCGTTAGAACATTAGAGGCAAATGTTGAGTGAATTGTTCTGAGGGTACATGACATCAACGTTTCACAGAATGGAACGATGTTTATTCTTCGATGCACTTTTTTCAATGGGCAATTCATTTCAGAATTCTCTAAATCAGACTCATCATAACTTATTGTTAATCAACCCATTCTGTATACAGTGCGGCCTGTTAACTTTTGAACGGTTTGACGTAGAACAATGGAACAGGAACCGTTTTGAATGATATTACCGATACTACTTACTCTTTGAAATTAAAGACATTTTGATTGCTCGTGAGGGCACATCAACTTAAAAATTTCAACTAGCATGGGGGGGGGGTCAAGTGGCACATCGTTGAAAAAATAATTCAATAATTTTTTCAACAATCTAGTTTTCTTTCAATTTCGTTATTACGTTTTTTCACAATATGCATTTGAAATGTCAAGTATAACAAAATTTTAAATGCAAATTAGGAAAAAAAGAATTGACAAAATTAAAGAAATCAGATGGTTGGAAAGAGATTTGAATTACTCTTACCGCGATGTGCCACTTGACCCCCTATGCATTATGATATTTTGAAGTTGATGTGCCCCCCGCGCCATCTATCGAGCAATCACAATGTCTTCTATTTCGAAGAGAAGTATCGGTAATATGGTCAAAATGGTTTTGGTCCCGTTGTTCGAGGTCGAAGCGTTCAAAAGCGAGGGGTGAAGGGGGTGAGGCTATAAAAAGCCGCAAAAGCCGAGAAATTTTGTTAAAGTCAATTTTTTCGAATGGAACACCCTGTATATTTCCACATTTTTGAGCTCTACATCCAATTTTAGATTACCTTTGTCCGAATAATCCTATTTTGATTTCGAACCGTTTCCGAGATAAACTGTTTCAAACAGAAAATGACGTGGTTTCCTTGTATTCATCACTTATTTTTGAAATTTAACATGTATTTTATACTACGTAATATTGCTCCGCAGCCGGAGTGCTCGAAGAATCGCGCGTGTTTTAAAGCCCTTTTTATCCACTTATATTTCAATATACTATTTTGATAGTGTGCTTTGGAAAAATGAATGATCCAATTTTGAAACGTCAAACTTTCGTTGGTAGTTTCGACTGATTGTGATACCAATTATAATAGAAAAATGTCAAGATTAGGTTACAGTAATGAAGATTTCTTGAATTTATTGAGAATTTATGGTAAGTGCAATAGAATTGCAAGTAGAACATGCCGAGTATTCCATGAAAGATATCCACAACTTCCGAAGCCGAATAATAATGTGATAAATCGACTACTAAAAAACTGTAGGTTGTTTCGTCCAAAAATCATTCGTAGAAAGCTTGAAGTGGATGATGATGACAATGGAATAACAGGTTTGGGATTTTTCCATGCATTTCCAAATGCTTCTCTACACGAGGCTGAAAGGGAAATAGGTATACCCTACGTGACAATTTATGGGATTCTTAATAAGCACAAATGACATCCCTACGAATTCTACTGTGTCCAACATCTGAAAGAGACTAATTTGCCTCGTAGAGTGGAATTCTTTGAATGGAGAATGGTTACTTCTCAAGACTCAAGAGGATGAACATTTCCTTGACAATATCATATGGACAGATGAGGCCAAGTTTACAAAAAATGGAGTTTTCAATAGACACAAATTTGGGCGCCAGAAAATCCCCATGTCGTTCGCCAATGGGGTTTTCAAGAAAGATGGCAATTTAATGTATTTTGTGCCATAAAGAATGGGTCAATTTTTTATATCGAGTTTTATGATGATAATTTGAATGCAACAAAAAAAAGAGGATTTACTGAGAAATGGAATTTTATTATTTTGAATAATAGGCCAGGAAGAGAACGTGTATGGTACCAAATGGATGGTGCTCCCCCCATAATTCTCGTTCAGTATTCGAAGACAGATGGATTGGTAATAATGGACCTTTTCGTTGGCCTCCTAGAACACCAGATGGCAATCCATTAGATTATTTTGTGTGGGGTTTCATTGAAAATATAGTTTACTCCAACCCAGTAACAACAATGGAAGATATGAAATCAAGAGTTACAACTGCTTTCGAAAGTTCAACTCCAGACTCAATCAAAAGCGCTACACATGAAAATATTTTGAAGAGATTACAAGTTTGTTTTAGTAGAGGTGGAGATGTGTTCGACCATGAAATTCACTGACAATTGAATTAACTTACCAATTCATGAAATTATTTTCAGTTCGTGTGTCAGCGTTAATAAAACTATCGTTTGAAGATAAGTTTCATTTGATGGTTGAAGAGTATTTTAATGATTATTCATTCATTGTATCATCTGTGACTGATGAAGGAACATCGAACCAAATCTGTTAAATTTCAAAAATAAGAGATGAATACAAGGAAACCACGTCAGTTTCTGTTTGAAACAGTTTATCTCGAAAACGGTTCGAAATCGAAATAGGATTATCTGAACAAAGTGAATCTAAAATTGGATCAAGAGCTCAAAAATGTGTAAATATACAGGGTGTTCCATTTGAAAAAATTGATTTAGACTCTTCCCTTCATGTGAACAAAGTATCTGCATTTTGTAAAGACCCTGTATGAGGCAAATAAAAATATGAGTCGAAGTGAAGATCCTCATGATATCACTCCACTCCATTTCGAATTTGATCATCTCAGTACCAGAGTGTTCAAGATTATCAGCGTTTATAAAAGTACATGTTTGGTAAAAAAAATCGAAATTAATTCATATCTTCTAAACGGTAACAGATAGGTATAGGGAAATAGAAAATGAAGTAGTTGACAAAGTGATAAGGAATCATAATATGATATTATATACAGGGTTTTCTATTTGAAAAATCAAAGTAGCCGCTACTTTATAGTAGAAGCGGCAACGCCGCATCGTCTTAAATTTTAGGCGTGTAGATCATATCAATTTATGCATACTTTGAAATTTTCAGGATGATCCGTTGTCTGGTTTGCCAGAAACGTCTGATTAACGCTCATCGTGAAAAGCCCTGTATATTACGTTTAAGTTGTTTATTTGATAGACGATAAATATCGAATAGTTTGTACATAACAATTTCAGATGAGAATATTTTCTTGTTTCATACTTTTTAGAGCGTGAATTTCCAGTAGTTTTATACTTATAATGGTCAGTCCGCAACTCAATCTTTTTTCAAGCTTTTATTTAGTTTCACCTGGCCCAGTGTCTGTCTGTGTGTCTGTCTGACTGTAATCAAATCTTGCAAGTTTAATTTGACCCACTTCTGATCTCCCGATTGATTTGAAATTTGGCACGTTTACATAATTCCGGTGACAATGCATTATGTGGAAAAAAATAAAATGGCAACTCCAATATGGTGGACAATTCTTGTGATATGGTCCGATTCTATTCAAAATTAGTATCTAGGGGTTTTCGGGGTGGGATATTGTGATTTTTTTGTCAAAATTAAGAATTAAATCAAATAGAAATTACTAAACTAGTTATTTAGTGCAATAAAAGCTTGCCCATACATATATAATTACATGACTGACTGAGTGACTAACTGCTGGACCTGAAGAGCTGAAATTTTGACAGCGTATTTCTTAGATGACCACTGAGAAATGTCACTCCTAATGGAGAGAAAAGAGGGGTGAGAAGGGCGGATGAAAGTGAAAGGGTCGTTATTTTTGAAGTTGGGGTCATGAAAATTGGTATGTCTTTGTTACAAATAAAGAAATACGTGTTTTAGTGTTCTTGGAAATTCAACCCCTAATGGGGTGAAATGACGGGTTGAAAGGGGATTGGAAGTTTGTTTAGGGGTTCCGTTAGTTTTTGAGTGAGGGTAATAAAAATTGTTTTTTTAGGTTTTTGTTACAAATGAAGAGATACGTGTTCCAGAGGTTTTAGACATGCAACCCCTAAAGGGATGAATGTTTTTGTATGGGACAACCCATTCTGTATACAGTGCGGCCTGTTAACTTTTGAACGGTTTGACGTAGAACAATGGAACAGGAACCGTTTTGAATGATATTACCGATACTACTCTTTGAAATTAAAGACATTTTGATTGCTCGTAGATGGGGCGTGAGGGCACATCAACTTAAAAATTTCAACTAGCATGGAGGGGTCAAGTGGCACATCGTTAAAAAAATAACTCAATTCTTTTTTCAACAATCTAGTTTTCTTTCAATTTCGTTATTACGTTTTTTCACAATATGCATTTGAAATGTCAAGTATAACAAAATTTGAAATGCTAATTGGAAAAAAAAATTGACAAAATTAAAGAAATCAGATGGTTGGAAAGAGATTTGAATTACTCTTACCACGATGTGCCACTTGACCCCCTATGCATTATGAAATTTTTAAGTTGATGTGCCCCCGCGTCATCTATCGAGCAATCACAATGTCTTCTATTTCGAAGAGAAGTACCTATCGGTAATATCGTCAAAATGGTTTTGGTCCCGTTGTTCTAGGTCGAAGCGTTCAAAAGTGAGGGGTGAAGGGGGTGAGGCTATAAAAAGCCGCACTGGCAATTGTAATCCCGTAGAACAACCATAGTTGAAAGAAGAATTGAATAACCTTTTCAACGATGTGCAAATCGACATGCCTTTCGAAATTCTTAAGTTGATGTGCCCACAGCACCCTCTGTCAAGTAATTGTAATGTATTTTCTCTCAAAAAATAGGACCGGTAATACCATTTAATAAATTTCATGTCACATTGTTTCACATCAAACCGTTCAAAAGTTATTGAGGTATGCACAGTGGTTTCCATGACGAAAAAAACGAAACAAATTTTTCCTTTTTTGCTCAATCGCCACTTTTGATTTTTTTTTGTTCGCAGAGTATCTCTGAAGGCTGACGAAAATCAAGATAAAAATTAAATAAAAACTTGTCACAAAGGGGTGGTTTTTAAAAGCGATGGTTCGTCAAAAAAAATCAGATTCAAAGCCCCTTTATTCACGAAACGGCCTTCAAGGCTGACGAGAATCATGGGAAGAAATATTAAAAAAATCTTGTCACAAAGGGGTGGTTTTTAGAAGGGGTGGCGCGAAGAAAAAAATCAGATTCGCACCTTTTTTCACGGAATTGCTTCTGAGACTGACAAGAATTATGGGAAAAATATTTAAAAAATCTTGTCACAAAGGGGTGGTTTTCAGAAGGGGTAATTAAAAAATCATATTCGAATGTTTTTTGCGCGCGCAATTCTTCTGAGGCTGACGAGGATCATGGGAAAATATAAAATGTGTCATACAGGGTTGGTATTTAGAACAATAAAATCAGATTTAAGCCTTCTTTTTGCTAAATTGTTTTCAAAGCTCACGAGAACCATAGAAAAAATTGTTGCAAAGGGTTGGTTTGCGAAGGGTATCAGATCAAATGTTTCAAATAATGACTTTTTGTTGAATGTTTCCTTTTAATTAGCAAAATCAGTGCCGAGATTTTTTTAAAAATATTGTTTATAATATAGGCAGTCACATTCTAGCAAAAAAGACGATTGTTTCACAAAAAGCAAATTTTTATATGTCTAATGGATAGAGCTTCAGGCTATCCATTCGATATTTTTTCAGAGCGGGGACTCGTGGGCATTTTTTGGAAGTCTAACGAAAGTTGAAAATATACGCACGTTCATCCTAATAACAGCACAGAAAATAACTATAATTAACTTAGTAAATAATCGACCAATTTATCTAATCAAACATCAAAATAAAAACTATATACCGTGATTGACTTTTCACCTTTTCACAGGAATTATCCACAAGATGTTCTTTCTGGAGCTAATAGAACTCTGAAGAAAAATTACATGAATGATGCCAATAAACGTACCCGATATAATAATCTTCTTTGAGAGGCTGTAGATCGCAAATGATTCGCAATAATTACCTGCAATTCCGAGAAAAGGTTATTTGGTATTTTGTTGACCCTCCCACAAAGTTGGGAGCGTACACGAAAACTCTACCAAAATCGAATTCGTTCCGCTTTTTCGTTATTTTGGACCACTTTGTAACGGTACAATTCAGATTCGCACTTATATTTGACATTTCAAATGCATATTGTGAAAAAACGTTTGAACCAGATTGAAAAAAATAGGATGGCTGAAAGAATTATTGTATTATCTTTTTAATGATGTACCACTTGACCCCCATGCTATTTGAAATTTTCAAGTTGATGTGCTCATCCATGCCATCTATCGGGCCATCACAATGTCTTTCATTTCAAAAAATAGTATCGGTGATATCATTCGATACGTTTTGTTTTCATTGTTCTTCGTCGAACCGTTCAAAAGTTAACAGGGGGGGGGGGTGACTATTACAAGCAACATTTCATTGTATAATGAAATATCATACTCAGAAAGATAAAATAATAATTCTATTATATAACATTTGCCGTATCCAATCCCATAGGGTTCATATCTGCAAATGATACAAGAAAACGTTTCGAGGTTTAAATATTCTGAATTTTACGAAACACCCTACATGTAAACGATTATACATCGCCGTGCTCTTGAAAACGTATAAAGCCACAAGCATCCTGAAGTGGTTTCTGAGCTTTAGGGGCAGATTCCATTTCTACTTACATTGTTCGCAAAGTTATGTATGTGAATGTTTCGCAAAAATATTAATCAAATATAAAGGGTAAGTTATGGTTGAAAATATATTATGTTTCATTAAACTGGGTACTGAAGGACCCTCAAAAAGTAACAAAATATTCAGGAGATTTATTATTTATACAGGTCCGAATTGCACAACGATTTCCACAATCTATTTCAATTGAATACTTCGAGAAAATAACGATAATTAATTTTTCAATAAGATATAATTTTTAGTTTTTATCATACATTTTCACTAACATAAAAATGTTATGTTTTGCAATACCAACAATTGATAATTATTCCGAAAATTCATAGTAGACAAAGACATAAGTTTGCTCTGTATATAATCAGTGGGACATGATTATTACCTTGGATATACTCTGGGAACTGAATTAGATTTACTAGAATAGTTGACTAATAGGCTGATCCAATTCAGGCAATTATAAGCATTCAGTGACAATTCGGTGGCTTGATATACGTGATGCTATTTGCACCAATTAGACCGATAAATGCGTCAACCTCAGAGTGGATTCCAGTCATTGTGTATGAATAACTTTGGTCCCTTTACCTGTCGCGACTTCGCTCGACTCTCTTTTCTCGCACTTTGGATATGTATATAATAGACCGTGGCAAGTAATACAAACAAATTCCATTTTTACAGAGCCCTGATGTTGAATTAAATATAATTCGAAACGTTGGCAATATAACCAATAGTTTTTCTCCGAATTTATTGATCCACGTCCCAACAAAACCTCCAGGAGAATATGTATATAATTTACATTTTAAACCCCATTTATATTTCAAACCTCATTTGAATTTAAATAACAAATTCATAGATGCTCACTTAAGGTAGTTGTCGTGCTACAAACATTATCAAAAATTAGGTTCGATTGTAGCGCGACGCGATACATGTGCAAACGCTGAATTAGAGAGTTATTTTTTAAGGGGACTGTACACCCAGAAACGCAACTAGCATGCATGATACAGCTAGTAAGCCGTGACTGGACTGTTGGCAACGTCGCAATCCAAGGATCGCTGGCGCAAAAAATGATAAGTTTACTAAAGCAAAAGTTGAAAAAAGGAAAAATAAATTGTTTGAACTGGGTTCGAAATACGAACAAAAAACAGTTTAATGGAAATGATGTGTTTGAAGGAAATAGCATTGTTAATCTGCCACCAAGTTTTGAGTTTGGAGAATGTGTGGGGAGAAAATATTTGGAACTTGCAATCTGTTGTGATAAGTGCGAAATCGACGAAGTACATGATGTACAAATTTTGAAAAAATTCGTTCGTTTCATTGGTAAAGAGTCAGAATTATCAACATGCATGAAATCATATGAAGAATGTATTCCAGAGCGACTTGAGAACAAAAGAATAAATTGTAATTACCTTATTCAAGTGCCTTTAAAAATGTTATATCACGGGATTTATTGAAACAAAATATAACACACGCTTTTCTGAAACAAATGTATCACGATGAAGGGGAAGAGCTGTGATTAGTCACCTAACTGGAATTTGGAGAATGGAAAATCTAGAGTTACTGAAAATAGGAAAGCATTAACTAAAATCATTAATGATTTAAAAATAAATGATAGTCAATCATGTGATTATTTAGTAAAATAGTTAAAAATAAATAATATTACATTCATTGTTGTTTATATTTTCTATAGATTTATACGTTATATTTTATTAGCTTGTTAGAAATCTGAATAATTTTTGTTTATGTGTTGTACAAATGTATGAATAAAATAAAGTTTATGGACTGTTGTTTGCTGTTACTCGCTGAAACTACATTTTATTTTATATATATTCCTAGGTATTGTGATATGTTTAACCCTTTGAGACCCAAATCAATTCAAAAATAATTCGGAAATTGTAAAAGTAAAAAGTTGATGATATTTTTTTTATAGAAATGTGTTTATTAACATAAACAAAAAATATAAAAATGAGACTTGAATAACAAAAAATATATAGGGTATACAGGATCATCCTGAAGGACGTGGTTACTAATGCTATTGACGAGCAGAATAAAAATTATGCGTAGGCAACACATCTAACATCGTGGTTACCACGTGAACCAGTAGAAAAAAAATTGGGAGGATATTAGTAGTGATAACCAGTAGTCCTCCAAAAGTTAAAATGCCTAAGTGTATATTAACGCAATTATTCACAATTATTATTCATAAATATGTGCATTCCAAAACACAGTTCAATTTATAACAGCAAGACCGTGGCGCTATCGCTTATTTGAATCACGAGCTCTCGCTTGAGGCGTTGCCACGATTCTCAGCCTTCCCCCTCTTGCACTTCTCATACACAATAATTTAGAATATTCTAATGGCAATAACTGAATAACTGTATGGCTACGCGTGTTTAATTTTTTCCATGAAATTTGTCACTTACCGTTTAATAATATACTAGTTTTTCGAAAAGATCCGAATGGAGGGTTTTTCGTTATGCCTTAAAATGTGGTGTCCGCGGTAGCTCACCATAGGGATTACGTGTTAAACGTTGCAACTTTGAGGCCTTATATCTCGCTTTCGGTGTGGTGAATCATTCCAAAAATTTTATATGATACAGGTAATAATGTTAACTAAAAGTGTTATAAATATAAACGCAATCTGATTGGAAGTGGATTTCACGACAACTTCCTTAATCAACAATGATAAGAAACATCAAGTTGATATCTCACTGACCACACACGAAATGAAGTTAATAATTTTCATAATATATCTGTTTGTTTGTTAGAAAATCCTTAAGCTGTACATTTTCAGTGGTTAAAGTGGAAGAACAAGCGGGTGAAATTATTCATTGGAAAATAGACACATTTTTGCCGTCTGTACGATTGTGTATACATCAAACGAATTGTTATATAACAGGACCGTAATGGAATAATTTCTTCGGCGAGTTTTTAAGTTTCTTTATTTTTTTATTCTTATAAAGGCGATTTCTGGTGAAGTCATCTATTTCAACAGGTTCTACATCCCCTTAATTTATATCCCAACAAACATTTTGAGTAAAATTTACGTCATTTCGACATTCGAATAGGTCAGCGCCCAAATTGGCGAAGGTAATTCTTACGTTATAATTACCTTAAATTTACCAATATGGGGAAATGAATGGAAATAATCCAGAAGTCGAAAATTGGGCAATTCAGACATTTTGCCTAATATGTCAAAGGCATAAATAAGTAAAATTTGGAAGAATATGTATATAATAGACCGTGGCAATTCATTCAAACAAACTCCATTTTCACAGAGCCCTGATGATGAATTAAATGTAATTCGAAACTTTGGCAATATCAACAAGAGTTTTTCTCCGAATTTATTGATCCACATCCCATCCAAACCCCTAAAAAAATATGTATATAATTAGGTCGTAATTTTTCATAATTTAAACCCCATTTGTTTTTTTTTTTTTTTATAGATTCTTCATCAACAATGACAAGAAATATCAAGTTGATATCTCAATGACCACACACGAAATGAAGTTAACAACTTTCATAATATATCTGTTTGTTTGTTAGAAAGTCCTTAAGGTGTACATTTTCAGTGGTTAAAGTGGAATAAAGAGCGAGTGAAATTATTCATGGGAGAATAGACACATTTTTGACGTCTGTATTGACTGATTGTTACTCCGAGTTTTGAAATTTCTTTATTTTTTTATTCTTTAAACAACAGGTTCTAATTCTTAAGTCATAATTACCTTGAATTCACCAATATGGGAAAATGGATGGCAATAATCCAGAAGAAAAAAATTGGGCGAGTTAGACATTATGCCTAATATGTCAAAGGCATAAATAGGTAAAGTTGCCTTCAGAATAGTCGACTGATGGTGAGAATTTCTACCTCTTTTGGGTTATAAACACTATAATAAAACAAACAATCGAAGGTTAGAATAACATGATGAAAGTTCACTGTATATTTTGTATCTAACCTACATGATCATTCGTAAAAGCTTTTGAAGATGAACATGGCGAATGGAAAAAGAACGTACAGCAGAGAATGATGATGGACGTAAGTGATGGTTTCGCATTCACATCCAGTTCGGATGTTATCTGCGATACACACTTTTCTGTGACGATGTAGAATTTCATTTATGCGAAACAAGTGGGCCCCTTCAAAATATCAAATTTGTATAGAACAAATTCATAAAATCAAGTGTATTTCCTCGACTTTTTTCATAACCACTGCTAAAACTAATTCATAGATGAAGTATGTATATTCATATCATATACACCAAATTTTTGACTTTTCATCATCAAACTGTGTTCGATTCAAGAAAATTATGGCGTCTATCCATGGGACCTTCAAGTAGCAATTTCCTAAAATTTTAAGTTTGAGAACGCATTCAATGTCGAAAGTAATCTTTATTCCTGTCTTTTTTCTTATCTTGGGATTTCAGACCCTTTCACATTGTAGTCACGTGATGAAACACAAATTTTGTATGGGATGTTTTCTTATGCCATATATCTATACGTTCCGTTCTGGTTGGATTGGAATGAATTTATTCGATATTCTGAGCAGAAACACTAAAATTATCATTTTAATTCCTAATACGGAGTTAAAATAAACATTATTTTCTGCTTCTTGTTGATGGTAAAACCAAGTATCTCTGTCTAGCCTATACCTGGTTACTCAAAGAAAACGACATTTACTATAAAACCCCGTAATACGTGTTTATTCTGAAATTAAAATGTTTATTCTAGATTTGAACATAAAATATCAATGATGTTGAAAATAGTACGCGATAATTGTATTTAATGCACATTTTGCCATGATACTGACTTCAATTGTCCCTTAACCTGAAACGCATTGAGCAATGCTGCTTCAATAAGCTTCCTCTTAATGCAAGTAAATGTAATGAAATTCAATTTATTTATTTATTGATGGCAATGTACAACATAGTGAATATAATCATAGTAATATTAAATGAGTATTATTAAATATATAACTTTTCAACCCAATTTGAGTAGCCTGCTACACCTAAACACTTGAGTGCTTGTGTTGTGCTTTGCAGCACTCATCAAAAGGGGGTTGTGTGTGAAATATGGTTGACGCTTCACGGGGGAGAAATTGAAGCTAAAGGTGTTAGGTTGGATATTGGTTTTTTTTTTTTTTGTACTTTCTAAAAGAGATTATCAATTTTTTCTTTGTTGGCGAGTATGAATTGTTTTATGGAAATGACATTGACATTGAGAAATCAGCCACTTTCATATCAATATTCAATCAACGACATTCCCCTCCAACGGCCTGTCACATACACCGATCTTGGTGTTATTTTCGACACGAAATTATCTTTTGCCCCTCATATTGAAGCAAACAGAATGTATGGATTCATTGCGCGTATCTCTAAAGATTTCTCCGACCCATCTACATCGAAAACCTTATACTATGCCTTCGTCAGATCAAAATAAGAATACGCATCTATAATCTGGAACCCACCCACATCATCAGTTATATATAGAGAAGGTTGAATCGGTTCAGCGTCGCTTCCTCAAACTTTTATCCTATGAAACGGCATATATCCACCAATTGGCTTCTCCCATGATGCATTGTTGGCTAAACACGCTATGAACAGCCTAAGCTGCCGTCGTGATTGTCACTCCACAATTTTTTTGTTCAAACTTATCAACAACCTAATTATTGACCCACATATTCTGCAAAAACTCAATTTCAATGTACCTAGACCATCGTCTAGAGTAGACAACAAGTTTTATTTACCAACACCACGAACAGATATCTTGAAATACTCACCGCTGCATAATATGTGTGTCAATTGTAATTCGGCAAGTTGTCAGATTGATATTTTTCACTGTTCAATCTCTGCGATTAAATCCTATTACCTTAGTTAATCTCGATATGTATTATTACTTCGTTAATTTGTTATTTTGTATTGTAATGTATTTGTAACTTATATTCCTGTTCTGTAGTTGGGTGTAACCTGTAGAACAGTGTATCAATAAATAAAATAAAATAAAATAATAATATCCATGATAATATAAGCTAGGTGTAGGGAGGGAATCTCTTTCCGAGGATCATAACATTTTAAATATTAGATGGTGTGTAGTGATTGACCCAAAAATTGTAGTTTGACATTTCCGCATTCCGCATAGTCTGAAAGCAGTCTAAGAATGCTAACTTTGCAGAATTCGGTGCCGGAAAATATCAAATTCGATTTTTTTTTATTGTGATCACCTCTAAAAAAATCGAGATATTATGATTTGCTTAAAAACTTTAATACGACGCTTCCGGACACCGCAATGATAAGTGTTGAAATTTCCGAAGTTATCGTTTCAATACATCAATCTTTTATTGTTGTAACGAAGTTACTATTTTCCCGCTATATTTATCAGACAAAAGCTCCCTGTAAGGAATTAAGCTCCGCTTGACACTAATAATAGGTCTAGAAATGCCATTCGTGTTCGTGATAAATCCGTGGATTACCTATATCCTAATAAAACAGACTAAACGCCTTCCGGAAACAACGCGAATAACGCCTGACGTAGCTAAAATAGCACGCATGAATATAACCTGCGCCGGCTAGCGACTCTCGAGAACACATTTTTAGCGAGCAAGCTGGCTATATTCAAACGCCGACGAGACATTTCACTCCTCCGATAGAAGCCCGAGAAAGCAGTCCAGTCGAGCCAAGAGCACACGCTAACGAGCTGACGTCACGATAGAAGCCACCCAGTACAGTTGAGTCGAGACAGAGACGTACGCACCGAGCTGACGTCACAGCACGAAGGATTTTACAAGCTGGGTAATTATTCTGTGAAAGTATATATGTCAAAGGCATAAATAAGTAAAATTTGGAAGAATATGTATATAATAGACCGTGGCAATTCATTCAAACAAACTCCATTTTCACAGAGCCCTGATGATGAATTAAATGTAATTCGAAACTTTGGCAATATCAACAAGAGTTTTTCTCCGAATTTATTGATCCACATCCCATCCAAACCCCTAGAAAAATATGTATATCATTAGGTCGTAATTTTTCATAATTTAAACCCCATTTGATTTTTTTTTTTTTTTATAGATTCTTCATCAACAATGACAAGAAATATCAAGTTGATATCTCAATGACCACACACGAAATGAAGTTAACAACTTTCATAATATATCTGTTTGTTTGTTAGAAAGTCCTTAAGGTGTACATTTTCAGTGGTTAAAGTGGAATAAAGAGCGAGTGAAATTATTCATGGGAGAATAGACACATTTTTGACGTCTGTATTGACTGATTGTTACTCCGAGTTTTGAAATTTCTTTATTTTTTTATTCTTTAAACAACAGGTTCTAATTCTTGAGTCATAATTACCTTGAATTCACCAATATGGGAAAATGGATGGCAATAATCCAGAAGAAAAAAATTGGGCGAGTTAGACATTATGCCTAATATGTCAAAGGCATAAATAGGTAAAGTTGCCTTGAATAGTCGACTGATGGTGAAAATTTCTACCTCTTTTAGGTTATAAACACTATAATAAAACAAACAATCGAAGGTTAGAATAACATGATGAAATTTCACTGTATATTTTGTATCTAACCTACATGATCATTCGTAAAAGCTTTTGAAGATGAACATGGCGAATGGAAAAAGAACGTACAGCAGAGAATGATGATGGACGTAAGTGATGGTTTCGCGTTCACATCCAGTTCGGATGTTATCTGCGATACACACTTTTCTGTGACGATGTAGAATTTCATTTATGCGAAACAAGTGGGCCCCTTCAAAATATCAAATTTGTATAGAACAAATTCATAAAATCAAGTGTATTTCCTCGACTTTTTTCATAAACCACCGCTAAAACTAATTCATAGATGAAGTATGTATATTCATATCATATACACCAAATTTTTGACTTTTCATCATCAAACTGTGTTCGATTCAAGAAAATTATGGCGTCTATACATGGGACCTTCAAGTAGCAATTTCCTAAAATTTTAACTTTGAGAACGCATTCAATGTCGAAAGTAATCTTTATTCCTGTCTTTTTTCTTATCTTGGAATTTCAGACCCTTTCACATTGTAGTCACGTGATGAAACACAAATTTTGTATGGGATGTTTTCTTATGCCATATATCTATACGTTCCGTTCTGGTTGGATTGGAATGAATTTATTCGATATTCTGAGCAGAAACACTAAAATTATCATTTTAATTCCTAATACGGAGTTAAAATAAACATTATTTTCTGCTTCTTGTTGATGGTAAAACCAAGTATCTCTGTCTAGCCTATACCTGGTTACTCAAAGAAAACGACATTTACTATAAAACCCCGTAATACGTGTTTATTCTGAAATTAAAATGTTTATTCTAGATTTGAACATAAAATATCAATGATGTTGAAAATAGTACGCGATAATTGTATTTAATGCACATTTTGCCATGATACTGACTTCAATTGTCCCTTAACCTGAAACGCATTGAGCAATGCTGCTTCAATAAGCTTCCTCTTAATGCAAGTAAATGTAATGAAATTCAATTTATTTATTTATTGATGGCAATGTACAAACATAGTGAATATAATCATAGTAATATTAAATGAGTATTATTAAATATATAACTTTTCAACCCAATTTGAGTAGCCTGCTACACCTAAACACTTGAGTGCTTGTGTTGTGCTTTGCAGCACTCATCAAAAGGGGTTTGTGTGAAATATGGTTGACGCTTCATGGGGAGAAATTGAAGCAAAGGTGTTAGGTTGGATATTGGTTTTTTTGTACTTTCTAAAAGAGATTATCAATTTTTCTTTGTTGGCGAGTATGAATTGTTTTATGGAAATGACATTGACATTGAGAAATCAGCCACTTTCATATCAATATTCAATCAACGACATTCCCCTCCAACGGCCTGTCACATACACCGATCTTGGTGTTATTTTCGACACGAAATTATCTTTTGCCCCTCATATTGAAGCAAACAGAATGTATGGATTCATTGCGCGTATCTCTAAAGATTTCTCCGACCCATCTACATCGAAAACCTTATACTATGCCTTCGTCAGATCAAAATAAGAATACGCATCTATAATCTGGAACCCACCCACATCATCAGTTATATATAGAGAAGGTTGAATCGGTTCAGCGTCGCTTCCTCAAACTTTTATCCTATGAAACGGCATATATCCACCAATTGGCTTCTCCCATGATGCATTGTTGGCTAAACACGCTATGAACAGCCTAAGCTGCCGTCGTGATTGTCACTCCACAATTTTTTGTTCAAACTTATCAACAACCTAATTATTGACCCACATATTCTGCAAAACTCACTTTCAATGTACCTAGACCATCGTCTAGAGTAGACAACAAGTTTTATTTACCAACACCACGAACAGATATCTTGAAATACTCACCGCTGCATAATATGTGTGTCAATTGTAATTCGGCAAGTTGTCAGATTGATATTTTCACTGTTCAATCTCTGCGATTAAATCCTATTACCTTAGTTAATCTCGATATGTATTATTACTTCGTTAATTTGTTATTTTGTATTGTAATGTATTTGTAACTTATATTCCTGTTCTGTAAATTGGGTGTAACCTGTAGAACAGTGTATCAATAAATAAAATAAAATAAAATAATAATATCCATGATAATATAAGCTAGGTGTAGGGAGGGAATCTCTTTCCGAGGATCATAACATTTTAAATATTAGATGGTGTGTAGTGATTGACCCAAAAATTGTAGTTTGACATTTCCGCATTCCGCATAGTCTGAAAGCAGTCTAAGAATGCTAACTTTGCAGAATTCGGTGCCGGAAAATATCAAATTCGATTTTTTTTTATTGTGATCACCTCTAAAAAAATCGAGATATTATGATTTGCTTAAAAACTTTAATACGACGCTTCCGGACACCGCAATGATAAGTGTTGAAATTTCCGAAGTTATCGTTTCAATACATCAATCTTTTATTGTTGTAACGAAGTTACTATTTTCCCGCTATATTTATCAGACAAAAGCTCCCTGTAAGGAATTAAGCTCCGCTTGACACTAATAATAGGTCTAGAAATGCCATTCGTGTTCGTGATAAATCCGTGGATTACCTATATCCTAATAAAACAGACTAAACGCCTTCCGGAAACAACGCGAATAACGCCAGACGTAGCTAAAATAGCACGCATGAATATAACCTGCGCCGGCTAGCGACTCTCGAGAACACATTTTTAGCGAGCAAGCGGCTATATTCAAACGCCGACGAGACATTTCACTCCTCCGATAGAAGCCCGAGAAAGCAGTCCAGTCGAGCCAAGAGCACACGCTAACGAGCTGACGTCACGATAGAAGCCACCCAGTACAGTTGAGTCGAGACAGAGACGCACGCACCGAGCTGACGTCACAGCACGAAGGATTTTACAAGCTGGGTAATTATTCTGTGAAAGTATATTACGTATCGCAATCGACAGAGTCCACAAAACGGCGCGCGCATATAAGTCGGTCGGGAGGTATTAGGAAAAGAGGGAGAAGCCGGCCGTAGTTCCGTTTCGACATATTTCAAAGAGGGAGTAGCTTGCCGACCCCAGCAGAAGCAGTCACGCGTTCGAATAGTATCCAGAGTGTGAGCCACAGCCCGAAGCAGTCCACGACCGTCCCGAACTTCGCCGAAGGAGTAAGATTGGAGTTTGGGTAAATATTGTATATCGGAAATATTTTGTAAGTGCCCCAGGTGTGATTTTGCGCATGATCAAACCATAGCCGTAAGAGGCACATATGCATTTCAATGCTGCGCTGGTAATTTCTGCATACGAGTCCGTACGATACCCCCCCGCAAGAGCTTTTGGTTACTAAGTTTACCCCGCTTACTTGAAAACACCCTCCCCGCTTTCTCTGCATATAGTGCTTGCCATGTGTTTATTTGTTGTGATAACTTGAGGCCGCCCTTCCTGTATTTCTTTGTTATTAATATACCTGTTTATCCTGTTTTTGGTATTCTTTCATTAACTATGTTGAGTAGAATTTAAACATCTAGTGCGCAGTCGCCACCCAGGTCCGAAACCCAGTTAAAGGCAATTAAAGCCTGCCTTGCTGGCCCTGTTACAGTGTCACGACTATATTGACCCCTGGAGTGTCTTTCTTCACTGAGACTGCCCGGAGCAAAAGTGGCCTTTTCCACTATAAACCAAAAGGTGGCGCCCGAGGAAAACCAGAATAGTGAAAAGCGCCAAAGTTTGATAATGGGAAAACCCCTTACAATTGGCCCCGAGCAGGGACCGGTTTTTATATATAGTATAACAAGCCTGCTAAAATAAAAAAGTAGGTCAGAGTCCGTTTCCAAGTCAAATCAGTATTCCAAAGCTCATAGTCCGTTAAAAAGCCCTAAAACAAGCTCCGTTGGTCATACCGCATCGAAATATACCGAAATCGGCAGACCTGTCATTTTTGACAGATGTCAACCTCGGCTCAAAAGAGAGTCCATATGCCGAGTGACCCCTCGTTGAATAGGTTTTCAGGGGTGTAGAATCGATTGCCATCATCAGTTTCCCGTTCAGGCGAACCGTTAACTAGATACCGGAGTTGAGAAAGAGAAAGCAAGTTCGTAAGATAGAGACGGTTGGGAATCGCCATAACTGATTCCACAGAGTGTGCAACACCGAATTTCATTACAGGCCATCGACCTGTCATCTTTGACAGATTGTCAACTTCGACTCAAAAGAGAGTCAGCAGGCCGAGTGACCCCTCCGTCAATAGGTTTTCAGGGGCGCAGAATCCGTTTCAGTCATCCGTTTACTGACTGTGTTGACCATTTGCAAGATACCAGGTCTAAAAAAAGACAGACAGCCCGGAGAGTAGGAACCGTTGAAAGTTTCTGAAACTGGTGCCGTGGGGTGTACGACACCAAAATCCGTCATAGGCTACCGACCTGTCAATTTTGACAGATTGTCAAATTCGGCTTAGAAGAGAGCCAGGCGTCCGTAAGATATCCCCGTCACTAGGTAATCGATTGCGCAGAAGCGATCCCCGCCATCCGTTCATCGATAAGACATACCGTTCTCGAGAAGCTGGAGAGTGAAGTTCCGACTGTGAACCAAGTAAGACGTGCCAGCCAAGAAAGTTAAGTTTCGACAGTGAGACAAATAAGACGTACGAGTTCCGAATATTCACCTAAGATGCCGACAGGACTAGGAAGCCCCACGAGCGTGCCAGTGACCACCACAGGGCCGGCCACATGCTCACTGCCTCTGAGTCCAGGTACAGGAAGTGACCCCAACGACACCCGCTCGGATGGGTATATCAACTACGAAAAGAAGAGCTAGACACCGAGCTCACTAGATTCCGGTTAGATACAACCGGCACCGTCGACGAGAAGCGAAGGAGAATCATAAAGTTTCTCCGAGAAGGACGGGCAGCATCACCAGCGCCAGCCGTCACAAATCCGTTTTCGTTTCCCACGACAACGACAGGAGCCGTTACAGCCACCGCCCAGTCGACAATCGTACCAACGATAACAGTGACGAGCACCGGGAGTCCGATCATGACACATGCGCTCACCGGGACCCTCGTGGGAGCACAGGCCACCCCACTGCCGCCTACCCCGAGTATAGGGATGGCACCACTGAGAGTGAAGGACTGGAGAGTGACCTTTAATGGGACCAGCGACCCCGCCACCTTCCTCGAAAGATTGGAGGAGATTCGAGACCGCCTCCTACAAGCCATGCCAGAGTTGCTGGAAGGAATGCCGGCCCTCTGGTTCAGAAACAACCGGGCATGCTGGCCGAGATGGGAAGACTTTTGCACCGCCTTTCAGGACTTCTTCTTCCCCGTCAACTACCGAATCGACTTGGAAGTGGCCATCAGCAGGAGGACACACAACCTGAGAGAGAGTATGGCAGCCTACATCACAGACCTGCAGACCCTGATTCGCCGCCATGGAGGAATTCCGCCAGATCAGTAGTTAAACTGGCTGTACCGCAACCTACACCCAGAGTTCCGTCGTGAAATGAGGAAGACGGACTTCAACAACGTCCATGAGTTCGCCAAAGCTGCCAGAGAGTACGAGCTTTTGCGAGCCGAGATTGAGCAAGCTCAGAGGACGACTCCATCCCCGCTTTTGGCACCATACAGGACCCCGGCAGCCCCACCAGTGGTCACTAGGCTTGCCCAACTAGCCACACCGCCCCCTAGGAGCCCAGTAGCCCAGTTGGTAATAACCCAAAGCAGCCCAGTCAACCGCCGCCCCATCGAAGAAAACCGAGAGTGTTGGCGATGCGGGCAGACAGGGCATTTTAGGAGCCAATGCCAATCAGCCCCAAGGATATTCTGCTCCCGATGCAAGCGAGACGGTGTATTGTCTCGTGATTGCCCGTGCCCACGGCCGGAAAACCCCTTTACAAATTGGAGCCTGGCCGTTCAAACTCCACGGCCGGAAAACCATTAGGGCGCTGCCACGACTTGAGGCAAGTGCAGCACCGCCCCCATGACGCCTCACCCACCGCCAACATCGCTACTGCCGACCACCGACCGCATCTTTCCGTCAAGATTCCCGGTGGTACTGCTGAAGCGTTGATTGACACCGGTGCCGTAATCTCCTATGTCGGCGACAGGATAGCCAGGCAGTGGAATCTGCTAGGAGTACCGAAAACTCCAACTGCTACGAGTTCCGCCCGACTGGCCAATGTAGAAACCGTTACCGTCCCCGCAACGTATCACGTGGAGATCCGAGTTGGAGAACACCGTTTCAAGGAATCTTTTGGACACCTGAGTGGACTGTCATCCGATATGGTCCTAGGAATGGACATATTGAGAAAAAGGCAGTTTGGCCAAATCTAGGTAAAGAACCAACCCCTAGAAATGGAAGCTCGGCCCGTACCATGCTTCCCCATTGGAGTTACTGAGCCAAGACCGGCCCTGACACTTTTCAGAGAGGAAGAGGACCACTTACAAGAATTCCTACAGGAAGAATTACGTCCATTTGAGGAAATTCATGGGGTAACGCCGCTGGTGGAACATAGGATCCGTCTCCTAAATCCAGAGTCAATAAAGCAGCGATACCGACTCCAGAATCCCAGGATACAGGAAGTATTCAATCCCGAAGCTGACGAATACCACAGGAGAACATCGTAGAACCCTCCGAGAGCCCGTGGAGCTCGCCAGTAGTCATCGTGCGAAATAAAGTTGACAAGCCGAGGTTCTGCAGCGACTTCCAGGAAGTCAATTCCGTCTCCATGAAGGATGCGAAGGACAAGCAGCCGCCGCCCCAGCAGCTCCGGAACCCCCTCTGACTGTATACCAACCCGTCAATAGGGATCTGTGCTGGCGCTGTGGTCAACCAGGGCACACACGCAGAGTGTGCCAACGAAAACGGCCCCTCCTGTTTTGCTCCCGATGTGGCTTGAAGGATGCCCTCTCTCGGGAATGCCACTGTCCAGACCCAGCCGCCCAGAGGAGAACAACCCAAGAAGCACGACGCCCCGTGCCCCGATGTCAACGTGGTATCCTGACCCGCATGTCCCCGATGCGGATGTTCAGCACCCATGTTGATATAGTATCCTGACCCGCATACCCCGATGCGGATGTTCAGCACCCATGTTAATATAGTATCCTGACCCGCATATCCCCGATGCGGATGTTCAGCACCCATTGATGCCGTAGGCAGACCCGTAGGATCAGGATGCGGATGCCAGTATCCAATCCAGGAAGATTTTTTTTTACTTTATTATTGTGGTATGACTATTTTTTTCTAATTTTTTTGACTGGTAATGTTTTCTTGTTGTACAATGATCATTGTACACGTAGTCCTGTTTGTTGCTCTACGGCAACCAGGCAAGAGTTTATTTTGTTATTCATTTAGAATAATTTGAGGTCCACATTTAAGTTTATTTTATTCCGTATTTTATGTATCAGGTGGACCTACCCCGAATAAAGGGTTCGTCTACCAAGGGGGGTAGGCGCCTGGCGGGCACCTGATGTAAATAACGAGTATTTAGAAGTAAGATTTTTGGTAACCAAAATGTATTGTTTGTTTAATTCCGTCGAGGGCCATCCGTGCTCACTGGTGTTAACATGTTAAAAAGGAAAAAAAAAAGTTTTTTGTTTTGCTTTCGTTTTCTTGCACTTCCTTCACATTTCTTTTTACCCATTTGCTTCAGCTGGACCAACTTCATTGAATATCATTTTGTCGCATCATTCAAAATGTCACGGCAGTAGTTTACCGACGTGGAGCAAAGGGATATGCAAATTTCCATTATCAATGAAAATTGTTATAATGTTGTGTGTGGTATTTGCCAGGAAAGTAGTTGTTTTCTGCCTGTAGTCTACCACTCGTTCCAATTTATATCAAATTCTGTGAGGAGACTTTAAGTCCGTTTTTCTGATATTAGACTTCACATGTTCGGCTTCGTTGTTTAATATATACGCCTGGTCGGGCATACAACCACTCCTTCCATAGGAAAACAGTTCTCGGAGTATTTCTTTCTGTCACTAGGTGCCGCCATTTCAAAGTTAATTTCGAATGCGTACCTACAGGTGATTTACCTTGGTCATGTTTTCATATATATATATATATATATATATATATATATATATTGTTATGTTTGGAAGTACGTTGAATGTTTAAAGAGTGGAAATATGAATTATGAATTAAAAAAAACCTAAAATAAAAAATGTTCGTATTTGGTAGTCTGTGCTATGTTATTTTACAGTTTTTCTGAAACCTTGTATAATATTAATCGATACCATGTTTAAAAACATGTCAACATTACAAGCAATTGGCATAATTTTAAAGTTTATAGAAATAAAAAATTTCTAATATATTTTTTGAGCACAAGCAGATAACAAAATATTTAAAGTTCGAACATTCTGTATATGAAATTGGATCTTAACACAATACCGATGAGATCCCAGGTAAGATTTTGATGCAAATTGAGAAATTTTGGAAATATGAAAAGCAGATACGTCAAAAGAATGATTTTTACATGTATTGTATATAGTATGTAAGGTAGTTGTTTCGAAAATAAAAACTGTAAAATATGTTAAAATAATAAAATGTGCAACAAAAAGGTGCGTGTGAATCGAAAATTCGGGAAGAAAACAAATGTTGTTGGTATCAAGGGAAAAAATCAACAAGCTAAGCGTGAGATGACAGAAAAAATAATTTTTGGAAGAACTGAATGAAGAAAATTGAAAATTTTAAAAATTAATCAACATGTATTAGAAAAACAGTTATTTGCCAAGACAATATGGGAAATACTATAAAGAACAATAGCAGATAAAATATCCCAGATGCAGAGTTATTCTTACCTTTTTCATTGGAGATTTACCAGTACCAGGCGAAGTCACAGTCGACAAGGGGAATGCAGTTTCCGAAAACGGGAGGAATCCGAAACACTGAACATTCTCATTACAAGAAGTCACAGGTATTTTTGAAACCATAAAAAGTTACTGCAGTGCAATTAAAATAAAACTTTTGAAGAAACTTTTTGATAGAACTCTTCATGAATTAATATATTGACCACATAACCTATAAAACTAGGTTAAATTCCACCTTCAGTATCACATAACTTCACATTTCCTGTATATATTTGCTATGAAGCACTAATTAGGTTATTTATCGCAGAATAGGTAGTAGTAAGTTTTTCCTAGATAAAAAAAATTATTAATTTGATGAATTTCTGCATTATTTCCAATGTTTGAGCCACAATAACTGTTGCCATTTCTTGAAATTTACTCCAAGAACGACCAGAGGGCTCCACAGTAGAACCGACTTCTGTGATTCCATAGGCGTATCGATTGAGTTAGCTGAGGTGAAGGAAATAAGGTGAGAGAGTGAATGGAAAGAAGGTGAAATGCATAGCCGGACATATTAAATATTTATATGGGTATTTATTTATCAATACATATTAAATAAATCTTCAAAAGGGGAACTAGCTTGAAGATTTTGAAAATAGTATAAATAATGGTAAAATAATAGTAAAACAAAACAAAAACGAAAAAAATTGTAGAACAACAAAATTATATATTTTGTTATGATGTCTGGTTGTGGAAAGTAAATAAACAAATATAAAATAAAAAAGACCGCAATCAACGCATCATAAAAATATATATATATATATATTAATATATATATATATATATATATATATATATATATATATATATGTCGCATATCTTTAAGACTTCTGCTTACCTTCAGGATTATACATAGTTTGGAACTTTCAGTTCTGATTCTGCATTACAGATTTTTTCAAAGGGCGAAGATGTTACCTCAGATTACAAAAGTTAGTGACAGCAGTCAGATTTGACAATATTTTTGTATTCTATTCTATAACCAGAATTTGGGAACATTATCAAAAACATATTGTGGAGTTATCGTATTTATATTAATATCGATTCATACATTATTACAATTTTCATCCTCTTGCAAATGGTGAAAGGCTGTTCGTGTCCAGGAAATATGTACCAGATGCGCTGAAAAATAAACAGAATAAATTATTGATAATAGTACGTGAAAATATAAACATATAAATGCCGTTATGTGCATTCTCCCACAATAAAAATAATGTTTTGATGACTTTGAATTATTAATAAACAAAGACAGGAATCATTTCTATAATTAGAATGCATTTTTTTTTACTTTTGTTTATGTAAAAAGCAAAATAGAATCGTAAAAATACCGTGAGATTGAAAAACAATTTATATCTAGTTGCCTGGTTTCATTAGTTTGACGTTCCTCGTTAATTGTTTAGACCTATCAGCTTGCACTGAAAGCTTTGTTAGTTTTTGAAGTTATCATGATTCCTGATTCGGAAAGTGATTTAGATTTTCCAAATACACCACCAGAAATAGCAAATCAAGCTGAGGAAACCTCTTTGAATTTACCAGTAAAATCTAAAAAGAGATATGAAGAAATATAATATGCAGAATTCATGGATTGGAGAGTTGATAATCAAGTAAATTCATTTTCGGAAACTGTGCTGCTTGCGTATTTTGGATGATTATCAAAAAAATTTAAGTCATCGACGCTGGTATGTATTCTATGTTGAGAACCATTGTATCGATTGAAAATAATATCGATATCAGTAAATATCCCAAGTTAAGTTCTCTTTTTAAACAAAAATTTGATGGTTTCAAATGTCAAAAGTCTAAAAAATTTCTTCGATGAAATACACACTTTCTTAAAGAATAATAATAATAATAATAATAATTTGTTTTACAGTAGCAAGCAAAACGTCTTGTGAAGTTGTCTACATACAAAATGTTTCTTATTTATATATACTGATTAATTCAGACACATTTACCTATATATTTTGTAGGATTTGAATTAAAAAGTTAGAAACATGTAAGGATGCTAGTCAAAAGGTAACAAAACAATTCAAATCCATAAAATAATAGCACGCACACTTGACAGTTGAAATTAGATTTCACAGTAAAAATTGAAAATTCATGGCCAGGTTGAAATTGAAAAATTCTAGTAACTAGAGAGTGGCACAAAAGGGAGGAGAAAACACTTAACCTAAAAATTCCTCGAGGGTGTAGCAATTATCTTCTATGAAAGCAACTTTCAGTCTGGATTTGAAAATATTAATATTTGCCGAGTTTTTTATCGATTCATCAAGCTTATTGTACAGTTTTGGGCCTAGAGAAAGATGGCTTTTTTGGTAGTTCGGTGTATGTGGGGTATCAATAAATTTTTTGAGCGGGTCTGGTATTGATGATGGGTTGCAGCAAAATTCTGCCCGTTTTTGTACATATACATGCATAGTTCATATATAGCACACAACAGATAGTATTCGTAGTCCTTTAAAAGTGCTTCTGCTTGATTGCCTCCATCCGATGTGGGCCATGATTCTGATAGCATATTTTTGTAACATGAAAACCCTCGCTGCAGATGCTCCTGTGCCCCAGGTGAGTATTCCATACCGTAGATGGCAGTGTACTGTTCCATACTACAGATTCAACAATACCTGTTTACTACAGTGGTTTGACATAAACCTCATTGCGTAGCAATTCCTACGGAGTTTATTGCAAAGTGTTTCTATGTGAGGGGTCCAGGTGAGTTTGTAGTCTAGCGTGAGGCCTAGCATCTTTGTTGTTGAGCAAGATTCGATGTGCAACTCCTCGTTTTCATGAATGCTGAGGTTCTCATGAACATTATTCAGTGAGAACTTTATTCATGTTGTTTTCGATATATTTAGTGTCAAATGGTTTTTATTTGCCCATGTTACTACCCGCTCATATATATATATATATATATATATATATATATATATCCTGAGTTTTTTCTGCCAGAGCTATAGCATTCTTGTCCTTTATGAGGAAATTGGTGTTATCCGCGTAAGCAAGTACATGTATTCCTGTGAGACTATTCAAGAATTTCATCAGGTCATTGGCATATATGAGGAAAAATGAGGGACCAAGTATTGAGCCTTGAGGAACGCCCTGCTCAAAGGTTACTGACTGTTTTTCGAATCACTACATTCTGGGTCCTGCCCTGTAGATATGACTTCATCAGTTTCAAGGCAGTACCTCTCACGCCATATCGTTCCATTTATTGTAGTAGAAGCGTGTGATTTACGTTATCGAAAGCTCTGGAAAAGTCTATGAACAATCCACAGATGTTCAGTTTGCCATCGAGAGCATTTATGACGTGTTCATGGAAGTCATACAGTGCAGTTTCAGTACTTTAGTTCTGCGAGAAGCCATGCTGGTTTATAAAAAGCAGTTCATTAGCAAAAAAAAAATATCAACTGCTTCTTGATATTCAATTCGAAAATTTTTGAAAAGCTTGGAAGTTAACTTATTCTTCTGTAGTTCTCGTACAAATTAGAATCCCCTTTTTCAAAATTGGTGTAACGAGTGCAGCTTTTAATTTTTCAGGAAAAATTCCACATTGCACCCGACTCCAAATACTTAGGTAAGTTGATTAATTTATTATTTCGACAAATTCTTAATGATATTAATATTAACGTTTGTAGGTAGCCTTAGTTTTTTGAATTTCGGGGGCTTGTCGTTGCCATGAATTGAAAGATTTGACAGTAAATGGTATAAAAGGTACCAGCAGTATACTCTTAGTTACAATACGTAATACAATAACAAAAGTACCTCGTTCCACCCACATTTTCGAGTTCTTCTACGAGATTTCTAAAATATGTATAAAAACTCCGTCCACAAGATATGGACAAAATAAATTCAAGATTCTTTATTAACTACCAGAACGGAAAGTGTACTAGACAGGTTGTGGGGATAAATAAATTCAGTAAATTTCCTATGCAAATAGCTCAATATTTAAACTTGCCAAATCCCCAAAAATATACTGGGCATGGTTTGCGTAGAGCTTTCGTAACGCTATTGGTGGATGCAGGAGGTGATTTACTTCAATTAAAAAAGCATGGAGGCTGGAAATCTCCAACTTGGAGGGATATATTGATCAATCAGTTAGCAGCAAAACTAAAATACAAATCAAAATTAGTTCACAGTCAACAACATAACATATGTGGCATCGTCTACCTCAATACATAAAAATCTTGATTGTAATAACCTATAATTTTGAAAATTGCTCGAATGTAACAATTAACCAATTTCTGAATCTTTGGTAATGTTTAAAGATATTCTGTTATTTTTAATTTCAAATAAAATATTTGTTCATCGTTCTTTTTTAGCATTTTATTATTATATAAACAGGGTGGTAGAAGAAGTATAGTGTTTCACTCGTCGAAAACATTTTTTGAAGCTCGTGAACATTACCAGCCTCGGCTGGTGAACTGTTCTCTCGCTTCAGAAAATGTTACTTTCGTCACTCGTAAAACAATATACTATTTTGAGTCTTTCAATACGAGTAATCGAGGAATCAGATGAAAATTTCAAAGTACGATATGACATTAAACGTTCCTCATCTTCATTGAAAAAATGAAAACTGAGACACACACACATAGATACCGGAATATATCGATAAACAGCATTGATTAGCATTACTCCAATAGAAATGGAGCAAGAAGGTAACAAATTAGTTTGAACAAGATGTTCATAAAATCAGATGTGAAAGATCACTATCATTCATCGTTCAAGATAACCCCTTGTGGGTTATTCACGATGGAAAGGGAAACATTATCAATTGAGGATGTTTCTCTTATCAACAGGTAACAAATAAACATATATTGGTTCATACAGCGGAAAGCGTAAGAATAGATGCAAATTGGATAGACCCATGTTGTGGCGTGGCACCATACAATGGATGCCTGCCTATTTTGCATAATTCTGCTCAGTTTGCATTTCCAGCGAACAAATAATCTATTCCCGCCATAAGGAATTCCAATTGGAGGAATCATATATCAAGCGGGGCAGACTCATGAAGTTATGCCAGATGTTATTCTACCAATGAATAGTGAAGTAGTAGCAAATACTCCTATAAAAGTCATGAAAAATGCCATAACCATCAATTTATCGAACTGGGAACGTGTTGTATCTGTTTTGCATAGAGAGTGTAGAAGCACTTTTCCATCTGGCCTCTCTGTATTGAAATCATATGATGCATATTTCCAATGAATAACCCAGCAAGGGGTAGAGGGTAGAGAGGGCGAGATTGACAATAGACGAACTATTAATATTTCATTAAATTAGAAATAAAAAAAAGTTAATTTAGAAATGAAAAAACTCGACTGCGTAAAAAGTGAACTTTGAAAAAGATGGAAACAAGATGAACAGAAAATATTGTCAGAAAATTATGTGTTAAGAGGTTTATAGGAGAAAAGATATACGTATTCTTGTAATTTTATCATGTTAGACCAATTGAAATTTACGAATAATACTTTCGTTGGACAAATTAGAGTTATTTTCTGGAAAAAGTACGCCGAAAAAACAGGTTCAGAGAAATGTTCAGCAGCCTTCGGCCGCTGTGGAGCAAGTCATGCTCAGTGAAAATGCTGTTTTGTGTGTTGAGGGGTTGTGAGGGTTAATGTTGTGATATAATATATTTTGATGACTTGTAGAAGTTTTGTGATTGATTTGAATATAATAGAAAATAAGAAATAAAATAAAAATAGCGTGACTCAGCTCGGGATCGAACCCAGGTCCTTGTATTATGAAAGGGGGTAGTTCATCTAAATGGGCCACCAGGCCTTGTGAATTGATTAAGTGTTTGGAGTTCAATCAAATCAATCAAATCAAAATATACTTTAATGTCAAAAGATGAAATCTCGTGGACAAAGCAATAATAAATAAGTTCAGAAACAACACACAAAATTCAGGAAAATCAACACAGGAATATCAAAAAAGCATTGTATGTTAAAAAAGAAAGATAAAAACACAAATGAATATAAATAAATACACACAAACATATATACATCCTAGGTGACGAATAGACATAAGTTGACATAACATTGAAGGAGTAAATAAATAAAGTATATAAATTAATAAGATAGTTTGAACCCATAGCCGTTACACTCTTTTGTAATTCGTAGTGACTATTAGCAGGGGACATATACAATGGTTAAAAAAGAAATGATTTCATAACACTATGCCATCCATATCTTTATCAAAGTATTCTTGAACACTATAAAATACCTGGTGAATGAGAACTTGCTTTACAGACTTTCTGAACTGATCAATTGATTGGATATCTTTAAAATTATATATATGATATATATTTTAGCTGCATTATAGATCAGCGATTTTTTTATCAAATTTGATGATGGAATGGGCGGTCTTAACTTGTCATTTTGGCGGGTGGATCCAACAACAACATCGTAGGATGATTTGTTCTTATGTACCAGGCACACAGTTTCTAGAATGTATAAAGAGGAGAGTGTAAGTAATTTTTGCTTCTTGAACAAGGGTATACAAGACACTCTAGGCCCAACTTTGCACATATATCTTATGGCGCGCTTTTGAAGAATGAATACTGTATTGGAGTGCTGTTGGTTGCAGGTGCCCCAGAATGATATGCCATACCTAAGATGCGATTCAACTACAGCGTGGTACACAATTTTGGCGGTTACAATACCTAATTCATTCGACACCATTTGTAAAGCATAACATCCCGAAGCTAGTATTTTGTTCAGTAATTTGATATGGTTATTGAAATTGAGGTTGCTGTCCAAATTGATTCCAAGGAATTTATTGTTTTTTTTTTTGATATAATATTATTACCCAACGGAATGTCTGATAACTTGCAATTGAATGATATGAGATTGGTTTTGTCTATGTTGAGGGATAACAGATTGGAGTTGCACCACTCTCTCACACTGGCAATATTTTGAGCTATTTTGTTGTTAAGATTTGTTTCATTGATATCATGCCACATGATGGTTGTATCATCCGCAAAGATTGAAAACATTCCATTAGATTTGATATGAGCCAGGTCGTTGAAATATAATCAAAACAGTACTGACACTAGTACCGAGCCCTGGGGCACACCGTGTCTGACAAATCCAATGTCTGATAGTGTGTCAGTTCTCACAACTTGGGTTCGTTGACTTAGATATGATTGGATCCAGTTGAGACTATGATTTCTGATACCATAGTGCTGGAGTTTGCGCAGCAGTATTTCATGGTTCACACAATCGGAAGCTTCACAGGAAACTGCCGCACACACCTTCTTCAAGTTCAACTCAGAGTAAAGTCTTCTCAGAAGATGGAAGATGGTATCCTCTGTACTCTCTTTGTACTGGAAGCCACATTGCTGAGGGTTTAAGATTTTGTGGTCGGATATAAAATTCATCAACCTAATTTTAACCAACTTCTCTATGATTTTACCAAGGGTTGGAATGAGCGAGATGGGTCGAAAGTTTGATGGATCTGTGGTGTCATCCCCCTTGTGAAGAGGGATCACAACATTTCATTTTAGGAATTGCGGGTAGGTTCCTTTGGCAAACGAGTCATTAACATTTGTTTTTAGAAATTGTGGGTAGAGTCATTAATAAGTTGGACTAGTGACTCCAGAGCAAAACTTGGCATGTTCTCAAAAATTCTTATCGAGATGTTATCGATGCCACAAGAAGTTTTATTTTTGATATGTTTTATTGTATCTATAGCTCTATTAAATTAGTCTCATATAAAATAAATGTATCAGAAATATCAATGTTGTTCATAAACGATGATGGATCTGGTGCTTTATCTATATTTTTTTATAGTTGGTCAGCTATGGAGCGCGAAATTCATTCAGAGTGTTGCCATCCAAAGTGATATTCTTTGCCAGAGTGGGAGTTTTGCCGCGAAACTCATTTACTATACGCCATGTCTCTCTGATGAGATCCTTACTTTCGCAGATTCTGTTATGATAGTAACAACTTTTTGCTGCTTCCACTACTTTTCTTAGCGCTGCGCGGCGCTCTGGAAGAATGTTTGACCGCCCGCCCCCTCTTTCAGCCCCCTCTCTCAGCCCCGGGACTGTCTCTTGACTGCAGAGCTACACACTTATATCTGAAAATTTTCCTTGCACCTTATCATTTTAAATTTATGTAGCCAGCTCTTAGACTATTACAGTTCTAGGTGCTCCTTTTGAGTGATTAAAATATAACCTTCTGTGAGTGCTTGGAAATCGTTCGACCATCACGAACCATTCTATTTGAAAATCGTTCTTGATACAGTCGCCCGGCTTCATATGCGCTCCCGTCAGCAAGACCCGAGTCATTCTTGCCGAGCCGTGGTTGCGAAAACAAAAGACCGTGACAATTATTACCTTTTGAAACATGCCGCCTATTCACACAACCGCAGAGAAAGTACAGATCGTTAAGTGGTACACAACCCATCCGTAGTACGTTATTGGTCTCGTAAAAATGAACATTTGAGTACTGCTGTGAGGACACAGTACCCAAGAAAATTAAATGTGTGGACGGGACTTTCAAGCGATCACGTCATAGGCCCATTTTTTATTGAAGGGAATTTAAATGCAGCAAAATATTTGCAACTTTGGCAAAATCAAATTATTCCTGCAGTTTGCGCTCTTCCGATAGACTTTAACGACGGTGGTTTCAACAAGATGGTTGTCCTCCCACAATGCAGGCACAGTGGTTACATTTTTGAATCAATTATTTCCCGATCGGTTTATTTGTACGCGAGGTACAATCAACTGGCCACCTCAATCACCAGATGTAGCACCTCTAGATTTTTATTTCTAGGGCATACCAAAATCGAAGGTATATCGGCATGAGTTCGAACGTGCCACCAATTTAGATGAACTGAGGGCAAAAATTATTCAGTTGTGTGCTCAGGTTACACCAGTTATCCTTGCGGCTACCAGAACAGAATTGTACAATAGATTTTTTGGCCCAAAATGGTGGTTTGTTCGAACATTTGATGAAATAATTCCGTACACGAAATATTTAATTTGTTTTGTCTTTTCTTGTACATATTTTTTTTCTCTCCATTCAAGAAATAATTGTTTTTCTGTTAGAAATGAGTTTTTTGTTTTTATTCTTACAGAAATATCGTTTGCTTCCGTTTATGTTTAGGAATTTTCTTTTGTTTCCGCGGCCACCATGGCACCAAAGATATTTTAATCTACCTGTCGTCCAACAGATTAAATTGAATCAATGATTCAGTTTAAATTTGTTCAAATTATCTGATGTGAAATTATCGTCAAAAATTATTCTTTATTGCAGCGCAAACATTCTCCCGACTGCTGCTGGTATGATACTGACGTCCTGAGCTAACCGCCCTGACTCTCCTATCTCTGTGTCGTGACGTCGATATCCCTTCCTCGAGCGAGTCGAGGAGAAATTGTAATGCTCTCTCAACATATATCAAGCTATTCTCTACGCTCTCATGAAACCACCATACCCAAGATAAATACTTTCCGATACTGTATATGCTCGCTTGAGATGATATGAGCACAATTAATGGGTATGCTATTTTTGAGAATTCAATTTTGCAGATATTCAGTGGTACTCTAATTGCAGAAAGTGTGTTTTGTCAGCAAATTAAATCTTTCAAAAAACCAATTTGAATTCGAAACTTATAATATATATGAATATAACAAGTCACATTAAATTAAATTGAAAAACTTTGCCTTCTGAGTGTTTTTTTTTCTTTGTACAGCCGTACTCAACGTGTTGAAAATCAGCATGGTATAGATTAACATTATTTTCACTTGGATGGTACAGCAACAAAACATGAGATATGCAATAGGCGGTTGATCACGCAACAAAACTTGTACCTCCAAGGGAAATGTAAGCAAGCGGAAGCCACCATTACTATAATAGCGCATACATGTACCTTACAACCTTCAGGAAATAAGTTTACCAGGGATGGTGAAATAGGGCTCTGTTCTAGGACGAACAAAAACCATCAGAATGGCATCATTCTCAGAAGAAGGATCTGCCGAATTCTCGGACGAGAGTAGTCAAAGCTCTCTCGCCACAAGGAAGATGAAGAAAACGAATACAATAAGGATGGAAGATGTTTACAACGTTCTTACTCAGCTGAGAAAACAGCTAGATGACATCCGTGAGGAAAATGCGGAAATTCGCAAGGAAAACTCGGAATTCCGAAAACAAAATGAGGAATTGAAGAAACAACTCCTCACCTACGACAACGCCGCAGCGGCTGGTTCCCAAAAGGAAGTAGCCGAAATCATCGTCACCCTCGGCAACAAGGAGGCAGAAAAGCCAGCCCAGGCTGCACCAGACAACACGAGGACGTCATGGAGACGGAAGAAGAAAGTCTCAAAAAAGATCCCTTTCGAAATCCGAAAAAAACGGGAGCAATGACGATCGGAGTCCACCTCCATCCGAACAGGCGGAAAAGAACTGCGAAAAATGCGACCCCAGAACCCCCAACAACAGAAAAAGCCCCACAAACCGTCGCAGCCAGCGGAGACCAAACCATCTTCGAGGGCCCCTTCCCCCAGGAAGTGACCCGAAAATACCACCACCAATAGTCCTTAGAAATAAGGACAAGTGGCAGGTCCAGCAAAGGAATATCAACTTCCTGAAGGCCAGGCTAACGTCCGATGGAATAACCATCCATACGGAAAACGAGGCAAGCTGGAGGGCAACCACGGCGTTCCTAGAAGCTGGTGGCTACAGCTTCTACACCTACTCTATCAAGTCAGAGATACCACTCCACGTAGTGATCCGGGGGATTCCGGAAAATACCAAGCCAGAGGACGTGAAGGAAAGCATCCAGGACTCAGGGTTCACAGTCCTGGAATGCCACAGAATGACTTCCAGGCGCACCAGAAAGGCACTTCCACTATTCCTAGTGGAAGTACCCAGGTTCGAAAACCACATTTTCTCGCTTGACACTTGTGTCATGCTCAAAGTGGAAGTGGAGCCCCAACGGCGAATGACTGGCGGATTCGTCTCCCAGTATCATAAATGCCAATGGTTCGGACAGGCACAGAGGTGCTGCCATTCCACCCCCAGGTGCAAGAAGTGCGGAGCAGAGCACGAGTCCCCCACCTGCACGAAGATCAAGGAGCAGCCAGTTACCTGCGCCAACTGTGGGGGCCAACACACGGCAAGCTCCAGAGGCTGCCTCAAATTCCCCAAACCCAAACCAGCAACAAGACCCATCCCACAACATACATACCAACCACCACGACAAACTTACCAACCACCACGGAGGAGGCAGGGACCCAGAAACGCTGTGCCCCAACGCCAAGCACCACAGGCACCACCAAAAGGGGTCCAACCAGGACATCAACGACGGCAACCACAACAGTTAACCAAGAACTGTTGGCCCTACCTGAAGCGTTGAAGAAGCAACTTCTTGAGCTCTTCAAACGAAGCCAGGCCCCCGGAATCCCTAAATGCTAACACAATCTCCGCAAAAACTCACAATCTGCTCCTGGAACATCAACAGCGCACTCACCCGCAAGGATGAGCTGCACGAACTGATATCCAGAACACGAGTGGACATCATCGCCATCCAGGAAACAGCGCTGAAACCCCAGAAGAACTTCTATCTTCCATTTTTCACATGCTACCGAACAGACAGACCTGGGTGTCGCACCCACGGAGCAGCCCTGCTAGTAAGGACCGGCCTCGAACAACACGAGGCTGAGAAACCAGAACTATCTCAAGGCGAAGCAGTCGCAGTAAAAGTGAAGGTCAGACGCATGGGAATGCTAAGAATCATCTCAACGTATATCCCGCCAGGGGGAAATATACAAAGAGAAGACCTAGCAGAACTATTTCCAGACCATCACCCTACTGTAGCCATCGGAGACTTCAATGCGAAGTCGCAGACATGGCACTGCAGAAACAACAATCCACGAGGCCGAAATCTGGAGAACTCACTGGCCGACTACAACGACATCGAAGTAGTAGCCCCCTTCGAACCCACTTACCACGGACTAGCAAACCATACACATGACATCCTAGACATAGCACTGATACAGTTCATTCCAGCTCACACTGAGATGGAAGTATTAGACGAAGGCTCCTCAGACCACAACCCAATCCTACTAACAATAGGGGAGGGAGACGCCGAACCTGAGGAACCAGCTACCAGGAAGACCATCGACTGGAACCGATTCCAAAGAATCATACACGACTCCATAGGACAAATCCCACAAATACACACGAAGACAGACTTCGAAAGAGCAACAACACACTCGCAAAAAAACATCCAGGAAGCCATAGAACGCAGCTCCAAGACCACCCAAGCAACCAGGTTCAACTTCCAACTAGCACTAACCCAGAGGTAGGGAGTTAGTTAGAACAAGCGTCGCTTAAAGAGAGTACCAGAACACTGGCGAGATAAGGAGATTGAACCAGCAGGCAGGACGCGGCTGGAACTAAGCTCAAACCGTAATGGACAACAGGATGACAGAAATACGATTTCAATCTCGCAAACGTGCCATTTGCGAGTTGAGGACCGCTCCAAGGAGAAGCGGGGGAGGATGGAAGTGGACAGTAAATCTCGTTCACACATAACGTGAAGGGGATTTACTATCCATGGGCACTCAACCTTAAGGGTTTATGGTGTCTTACAACCTTCACTGCATGCCGTATCAACAGCATTATTTATGACCGTGTATCACGAGAAGCTTCACCGGGGCACCCGTTCTTCAAGATCCACGACAACACCTTGAACCTTTCCTTTCCTTCCTTTGCACCAACCACGAATTTGGTGCTACAAGCACTTTTTGGATGTTTAATGTTTATAACAACAGCAGAAGTGATCATCTGTGAAAGCATGGACTCACACAACAAAATGAATAGTGCGACAGTTAGTTAGTTAGTAAATAAATCATTAGGAGAAAAAATCGTGATATTTTTGACAGCTAAGATTATCATGTCAGGTTTGAGTGAAATTGAGTATATATCTGAATTTTTATAGTCTATTTGCAAAATGGATATTTTGAGATTCTCAATCAAGTTTTCCAATATCATTTAAAATGAGTGCAAGCTCATGAACAGAAACAGTAAATGTCGATAATCATGCGCATGTGCAATATATTCGTGGGTATAATAACAAGTTCAATGATTATTATCGGTGAGTTGAAACCGATGAAAATAGAACGAATGCGCAGCAAGATAATATTTTTCAATGGAAAAATCAAAATACAAATTTTTGGCTCATATTACAGTCAGGGAGAGATCTTATATCCCTCTTTATACTAGACGCACTATATAAAAGAGGCCGAAATCAGTTTGCTAGTAGCGTGTGGAGAAAATGAAATATGACCGCAGCAAATTCAATATAAGTACTGTAACCAACCTCTTATCAACAGGGTATCCTCCCATGAAGGAAAAATCACCTCTGCATTCCTCAATTTCAAACTGGGTATAATTATCACATTTCAGTGCTCTGAAATTACCAGTAAGGATAGACTCCGCAAAGAGCTCCGTAGATCGGAGATGATTGCATACACCCAAAACATCTAATTCACACCCATGTTGTTTCTTGCCTCCATTCGGGTAGTAGTCTGCGTGACCCAGTGGTTCATTGTAGGCAAATTGGTCCCCGTTTGTGTGGATGACTTGGACAAAATGTCCGCAGGAAGTACTCAACCGATCTGCCGCTTCGATGAGATAGAAACCAGGACCAGCCGGGTCCAATCCTGGAAAAATCAAGTGCAAGTTTGACTCATGCACTAATTGTTGTATGTTCTTTTTAATTCATAAAAACTCTAAATAATAAACATGTTTGGTCTGGGTATGATAACAGTATCAATCTCAGCAAATTGAACCCAACCTAATCCTTCTTGCTATTGGAGTACGATTCCTACCCAACAAACATCATAGATTGAATTCACTTTATTTCGACCACGATGAATGAGTCAGATTCACCAATACGGGGAAAATATGGAAGTAATTTTAGAAGTCTAGGATTGGGATATTGAGACATTTTGCCCAATAGGTCGAAGATAGTAAATTTACCTAAATAGTGTTCCCTTTCACTTATTCATACCTGAAGTTAAAAGTGACAGATGAAAGAAATTGGGGTAACAAAAAGAACACAGAATTTATCGTATATTTCATCTCAATTTACTATCTGTTACTATATGTATTATTAATACATAATGGAAGCGGGGAGGGGGTACTAGGCTTTGGATTCGCAGGCCCAATAAACATTATAAGTAAAATTCTCGTCATTTCGACCTTCGAATAGGTCAGTGCCCAAATTGGCGAAGGTTATTCTTACGTTATAATTACCTTAAATTTACCAATGTGGGAAAAATGGAAGTAATCCAGAAGTCGAAAATTGGGCAATCAAGACATTTTGCCTAATAAGTCAACGGCATGGATAGTTAAATTTGCCTTCAGACTAGTCGACTGATGGTAAAATTTTGGCCATTTCTACCTATTTTAGGTTTTAAATACTATAATGAAACAAACAAACGAAAGTCAGAAGAAGATGATAAAAGTTTACTGTATATTGTGTATCTTAACTTACATACTCATTCGTGAAATCTTTGAAGATAACATGAACATGGCGTATGAAAAAAAAACTGTCGAAAACTCACATCAGAAAATGATATATCATATGCGAGTGATGGTTTCGCATTCTAGTTCGGATTTTATATGCGATACAAATTTTTCCGTGATTGTGTTGAATTTTACTCATGTTAAACGAGTGGACCCCATTCGAAATATCAAATTTGTATAGATAAAATTCATCAAACACTGCAAAAACTAATTTCATAGATGAAATATGTATATACATATCATATACATAACTTTGAAGTTAGTTAGTAGTTGAAGGTAGAATATTTGGCGATTACTAGGTAAATTGGAAATTCTTAATGCCATTTTACCCCTCTGCTTGGTATAATTTTCCTATAACGTTAGTTCTGGGATTGCGGGAACAACCTAAAGCACATGCCAAGGAATGTTCGAGCAATAGTATTAAAGTTTTATATAGCAGTTTCTCAAGTTGAAAGTATATCTAAACAATCTCATTCGGAAACTCAAACAAGTACACACACAAAAAGTAATTTTGGCAATCATAAATCTGTTGTGTATGGTGACATACTGTTTTTCTTATTCTCATGGCTTTTCAGAAACAATATCTTTTTCAGAATTTATTAGTATTTTGACATGCAACTGATCAGTGAGACATAGTCTGGGAGCTACATACCCCAATTTCTCTATAGTTTTAAAGATACAGATTTCAAATTTGGTACGTCGATATATTACTCAAATACGCATATTTTGACTCCATTACCGAAAATTCGCCACTTTCGGTTTAACCGGAAGTGACCTCAAACTTTTTTTTTCAAATGACATCCTGTACAATTTTTTTTATTATCCGGAAAAACACGCAATTTGTGATAACACTGTTCTTCGAAATTGGAAATCGGTTGGAAAATGGCGAAGATACAGTTGATTGTTCGGCGTCAGCATTTACGAGGGAGGATTTGGAACATCGCCTCAGAGAAGCAATTGCGAGTATTACTCAAGCTCAGTTAAATAGAGTTATGGAAGCAATAGTGAGACGTGCAGTTTTGTGCAGAGAACATAATGGAGAACATTTTGAACAGTTCTTGTGAATCTGTTTTTCATTATTTTGATTTTTGTTATAGTAGTAAGTGACCAGAACCAACAAACAATTTACTTCATACCTTTTTTTTTCGTTCAGAAATTAGTTGTCTCAAATGTTAGAAATTGGAATATACATCTGATACATTTTTTTTATCTGTATATTCTCATGGTGGATTCATACAGCAGTTCCAATTCATGAGTTTTTAGTCACAGTAAGAAGTCATAAGAATGTTCGTCAATGGAATATTTATTCCAACAACGATCTTAAAACTGCTGTATGAATCCACCATCAATTACGATTAGCATACGAGTAATGAGAAAAAAAGTTCGCTCCATCGCCGTAGAAGGTTTTTCGGCAACTCACAATTATACCACAGAATATACCGCAAATTTTCACAATTTTTTTTAAAATATGATTTTTTGTTTAGTTTTCGTAGGTTCAAGCCGCCTCTGTTTAAGAATATTCAACTGTGAGAACACTTATAATGAAACATCCCGTATCTTCGATTCCTTTCGAAATTATCTGAAACTTTCCCCACGATTATTTGGATAATTCATAACTTTTCAATACGACAATGTGAAAAGAGTATGTTGCCATTTGAGAAATGGCAGTTGTGAGCATTTCTTTATGGGTACTACTCCGTTTTGAGGAAATTTTTGATAATTGTTGGAAAATATGGTTGCTGGAATTACATGAGAAGCTCAATTTTCAGCTGTAACTTACCTCGAACCTTCATCTCGTAAATGCTGACGCCGTTCGTCAGATGTGATGATTTGAGTTTGATGTTCATGGCCAACTTTGTTCGATTGAACAATCAACTGTATCTTCGCCATTTTTCAACCGATTTTCAATTTTGAAGAACAGTATTATCACAAATTGCGTGTTTTTTCGGATAATCAAAAAAATTGTACAGGGTGTCATTTGAAAATAAAAGTTTGGGGTCACTTCCGGTTAAACCGGAAGAGGTGGATTTTCGGTAATAGAGTCAAAATATGCGTATTTGAGTATATATCGACATATCAAATTTGAAATCTGTATCTTCAAAACTATAGAAAAATTGAGGGGCGTACCTCACCTCGTGGTCACCCGGTATGTATTCAATCTATTTGAAATTTACAAAAAACAATATGATCAGTACGAAGTACATACGGCATAGATGAAAAGATGACATTAGAATATGGTTGAATTAAGTCACATAGTTAAATACAAATGGTAATACAGGTTTATCCCTTAGTTTTCCAATCACAATTCAACTGGATCAACTTTGTATCACTGAGAAACCTTTTAGAAACCTCATAATTCAATATCGTTGAGTAATGATAGTTCGGGAAATCCAATTTACTGAAGTCTTTTCATCAACAAACAGAGCTTAGTTATAAATTTAACAGGAAACTAGAAAGTTATTTCAGTGAAAGTGCTCCCAGGTTCCAGGATTTCCGGTCTAGAGGTGATTCAGGGACCTCAAAGTCAGTAATAACCAGCAATTGAGAGTACTTTTGATATTCTTCAGCAAAATCTTCTATCTACATTGACTATGGATTTTAGATTCGAATATAAATTTGCAACAGCTCGTCCAAAATTGATCTCGATTATATATTGAATAAACATGCGGTAAAAAGTTATTTCATTTCTATTAAAAGGTTTTCCGTAGATAGCAGGCCGCTGGTTACAATAAAAGTTCCATAATTCCAATTTTAAGCGTTTTGAGAGGTTTCGAAGAGAAATTTGACGTCGTTTCCTACGCTATAATCATATATTGAATCTTCAAATAGACTAAGTTGAGGAGTATAGGAAGGATTGCAATATGGTCCTAAAAAAAAAATATATCTCATGATTCTTTTTTAAAGTTATCCACAGATCTTCTTTGGGACATGCCGTTGCTCTTTTCGTTTGCTTTGAAATATTGTCTACATTTTGTGTTATTCTCATACGGTGTGTTGGGCTAAACTTACCAATAACCTGACCACACAATCCATCAAGATCCTTTCCAACTACTCCCATGATATGCGCACCCAATGAAAAACCAACCAGAGATGTCCTATCTAGCTGCAGATTATTTCTTTCGACCAAGTTCTTGATGAAGGAGCTAATAATATTTCCGACAGCAACAATCTCAGAATACGCTTCAAACATGCATTTGGTCCAATCAACAATGATGACGTTGACGTCATGTTTTGTGATGAGAGCATCTTTGATCGGTTGGCAGGCTTGATCGGTATAAGATTCGGTGAAGCCATGAGTGATAAAAATGGTGTCCCTGGAGGAACTGAAGGAGCTGCCATTGATTGGATTGATATCGCTTACATTGATGTGAAATGGTTGGGATGGATCATTGTTGTCAAAGAAATAGAAATCTATGTCCGCTTCTTGCACTGCGTGGGCATTGTCTTGATCTGATGTTCCTAGGAAGAGACATGAAAAATCACATATTCACTTTAATAAATAAACCCGATATTAAAAGAGTACAAAGCCACAACAAGTAAAGATACCGGGGAAAAATACAAAATAGAACATTGGTAGGCTACGAAATAGACGAAAATAATTTTTATCAGTATATCAGTAGATCTGGATTTTTGAGGATATAACAAAAAATTAAATCGACCATAAAATCAACTGAAATGCAAAAAATAAATAAACTTCAGTCTTAATGGTAATTGAGCTCCCAAACTAATGTTAGTAACTAATTTTGATTCGGCGCCAAACAAACAATTATCGAAGGTCATTATATTACTTTGAAGAAGTAATTAAAACGCCGTTTCCATCATTTTACGCTTCATCTGATTCAATTGGTAGTTTGTTCGGCGTCGACTCAAAATTAGTTACTCACATTAGTTTAGGAGCTCAATTATCATTCACTTTATTTTTTGCTTTTCAGTTGGTTTTATCGTCGGCTTGATTTTTTGTTAAAAATTTTTGATTTCTCAATTTTTTGTGGCTGAAATCTACTGATTACTACCTACTTAATTCCTGATTACTTCCAAAATACTTACTTACCTAGCTTACTTCAACTATGAACTGTTAAATAATATGATTATCTACTTCAACTATTTATTGTTATATAATATAAATTATTTTTGAAAGTTCTGGTTAGTTGATTTAATCACTTTGTATATAATTCCTTCCTTTCATAGAATGTAATTATTGTGATGGATGCAGGAGGATCTGTCAATGTCAACTACATATGAGTGCCAATGTTCACAAGTTAAAAATAAATCATCCCCTATTTTGCTACCCATAGGGGTGGATCATTCCATTTCAAATCGAAATATGATCGACTATGGGATACTCTTTCTAATAAAGAAAATCATAAAGGAAAACCCAAAGAATCGGTTAACAGACCAAAATTCAGAGATCAATATCCTCTATTTTGCTACCCTTAGGACTGAATTTTTTTGTTCAAATTTAAATGGGACCAACTTCAAAGTACACCCTTTCCAATGAAAGAAGAATATTTGGAATCCAGCTGCTCTGTGAAAATGTATGCGTGATCATATATAAAAAAAAATATACGCGTCGACTAGAGAACCTCCTCTTCCTTGGTTTCGTCGGTTATTAAAGAATCCAATGAAAATTATTTCATTTGCCAAGACAGAAAAATAAATTAGCAGCCCCGTTACCAGTTTCAAGTCTTTCTTGTCCAAGTCGAGAAGCTGTTGATATTTTTTTGACGATGGGCTCAGAAGCCTTGGAACCTTATTCCAGTGGGTTTTGATTTGGTGGACTTCCCAGAACCAAAGCTGTTCCTCAATGTGGGCTTTGGAGAGAACACAGTGGTACTGAGCCATGGAATTGCGTGTTTGTCGCATCCTTGGGAAGGCCATATTAGATACCCAGATCAATGAATTCGCTAATACAAAAAGGGTAGATTAAGTCTGAGAAAATATAAACCTTTTTTCGTGTTTTGTTATGTCGATCAGGAATCTTTACAACAACGATGCTTACTGATTCGAAATCAACGGTATGGAGTGATGTCTCAGAGTGTTCTGACCCGTGGACCCCTTCAGGGGTTGATTGGGAATATGTTTTTCTTCTATTTGTAACAAATAATTCAAATATCAATTTTCATGACTCCAACTTGAAAAGAAACGGAGTTCCTATAGGAACTTCCAATCCCTATTTAATTTCCAAAAGCCCTAAACAATCTATCTTCATTTGTAAATAACAGCCTATTATCCATGACTCAAATTTCAAAACAAACTATACTTTCACATTCTCACCCTTCTTTCTACCCATTTTTTCATCTCTTTGTTGTTCACCCCCTCCCCCCTACCTCCCCGTCTTTTCACCCCTTTAAAAATGGAATATCGAAAAAAATGCTTTGTTGTTGTTTGTTTTGGGCTTTGTTCGTGTATCAGTCAATCAGTTAGTCAGTCAGTACATTGAATTATATATGTACATATTACCCCAAAGTCGAGGTAGCTGCTGTGAACTCTTGAGGACATCTCTCGACTGTCTTCCGCTCCATTATCAGATTAACTCCGCGCTCATTATGTGTAGTGCCATCAGAACTACATATGTGTGCCAAGTTTCAAGAGAATCGGTTCACAGGTGTAAAATCAATAAATCATCCCCCATTTTCCTACCCTTAGGAGTGGATTTTTTCTCAAATACAAATGGGACCAACTTTGTGGTATACACTATCCATTAGAAAATAAATCATCAAAATCGGACTACTCTATGAAAAAGAAAATACGCGTCGTCTAGAGAACCTCCTTCTTTTTTTTTCGCCGCTTAAAAATTAGTTTTGTTTGACATTGATTCCATTACGATTATCATACAATGGCATTCAAATCTACAGGCTATCCCTACAAGAAATTTAGGAGTCACTGTAGATAAAAAATCATGTTTATGCTATTCCACCAGAATATTCCTAATGGAGCCTTCAAAATATTAAATTTTATGTTCCGGATTATATGTGACTTACCAGGCATTCAGGAAGTTGATAGCCTGAATATTTTGAGTTTTCTTGACAACTTTCCAACATTCAGTAAATTAAAAGGTAAAGGTAAAAGTTCCAAACAAATACGTTGCATTTTCTACCTTTAAGCCCAATATTCCCCTACAATAGAATAACAATATCCTAAATATTCAGTATCGAGATTTCAAGGGCGTATTTTTTAGGTCAAAAAATATTTTTTTTCCATAAACATCCGCATCCGCGTTACCGATCTACAGAGCGTTAAAGTTGATTTTTTTATTTTTTCTTCATCATCATTCTTTCTGTTTTTGCGATATTCAGATCAAATTTGAAACATAGGTTACGTTCCAGAGTTTACGTCATCCAGTATGCCGAGTGGTCGTAACAATCTACAGGGAGATATTTTTTCGAGGGTCAAGCCCATTTTCGCTCCATAAACTTTTTTGTAGTGCGCCGCTGGTGGATTCTACATATGCAATGAATTCTTTGTATTGTTTATAATTTTTTTTGTCTTCTGTAATTTTTACGCATCTGCGACCGTTATCAAGAAAAAAACTAAAATAATTTTTTGTGATTCGCTACATTTGATTAAAATTTTCAACAAAAGGGGGGAACCTATTATCACAATCAAAACAAAAAACGCTACTTATTTGGATTGTGATCTAAATTACAAGTGTCCTTAAACATTACTTAAAAACCTAACAAACATTGACTTTTTATAAAAGGTGCTGGAAATGCCCTCCTCCCTCTGCGATACAACCTTCCACTCTTCTTCCCATAGACTGCCGTACGCGTTCTGAAATTCCGAGAGTGTTTCTTACGGTGTGGAAGGCATCCATAATTCGTTCAGTAAGAACTTCGAGGGAAGGCACTGGTTCTGCACCATAAATTAGGCCCTTTACATGTACGCATGAAAAGAAGTCCAGCGGGTTGGTATCTGGGGACCGTGGGGGGCAAGCAATTAGACCTGCCCTGCCAATCCACCGTATCTAAATAATCGCGGACGATGACTCGAAAATGAGGGGGGTGGGGCCTATCGTGCACAAACCACATTGGTTGTGGTACTTGTAAAGGCACGTCCACCACTAATGCAAGCAATTCGTTCTGTAGGAAGTTTAAATATGTGGCAGCATTTGAAATTCGCGGTAAAATGAAAGAATCAATTATAGTATCTCCTACTATCCCTGTCCATATGTTCACGCTGAACTGTTGCTGGTGTCGAGATTGTCTGATCATGTGTGGATTTTCTAGTGCCCAAATATGAACATGTGGTAATTTACTACTCCGTCGTTTGTAAAGTGAGCATCGCCGGTAAAAAGGATACGAGATAAAAATGTAGGATCCCTAGTACAGTTGCGCAGTACCAATCGGGAAAACTGCAAGCGCCGTGGAAAATCTCGCAGAAGCAAACCTTTGATGCGCTGGATATAATATGGGTATAGCATGTTTTCGTGTAAAGCCCTCCAGACAGTTGAATGGGAAACATCCAAATCCCGTGCTATTTGTCGAGTACTCATACCAAGATTAACGTCGATAACATTTAAAATCTCTTCACCTCTTACTGGGTTGCGTGCTTGTCGCGATCATCCAGCATCATGCCTTGGAGTCTGAAATCTGGCGTATTCCCGAAGGTGCTGATGGGAATTTACAGTTTTGCAGTTGGGAAGCCGGCGATTAGGAAATCTCAGCGCGTACAACCTCTGAGCTTCGAATCCGTTACCATTAGCTAGACCATAAACAGAATGGATGTCAGCCAGATGTTCGAATGAATTTGGTTCATTTTCCATTTCCATGTTAAACAAATACACGATGAGACATCCAACAACTTTCAGATAATGTCACATGCTTCAAAACAAACCTAAATGTCAAAATGAAAATAGCTGTCAAAGCCCACTAATTCTCTTTTTCATTGTTTCGTTGAAAAATGTAATTAACCCTAGCGAATTACAAAAACATGATTCAACTTTTTTTCTCGATAACGGTCGCAGATGCGTAAGAATAACAGGGGACAAAAAAATTATAAACAAAACAAGAAATTCATATCATATGTTAGAATCCACCAACGGCGCACTACAAAAAAGATAATGGGCGAAAAAGCTTGACCCCTGAAAAAATATTTCCCTGTAGATTCTCACAATCACTTGGCATACTGGATGATGTAAACCCTGAAACGTAACCTTTTTTCCGAATATGATCTCAATATCGCGAAAACTGAAAGAGCTATGGAGAAAAAAATTAAAAATCTTGAAATTTTAACGCTCTGTAGCACGGTAATGAAGCGTTTGCGGACACATGTTTATGAAAAAAAAGTCTTATTTTGACCCCTTAAATCGTGATACTGGATTTTGAAATACCCTGTATATTACTAAAGTACTTCATTAAAAGCTCCAAAGAATGCAGGAGATAATTGTATTCCTGTTTGAATTGATGTCAAACAAACTATTTGTTCTTTGTTGTTGGCTTTTTTAATCCTAATAGGTATGCATGAAATATAACTATCATCATTAGGAATTCAGTGATCTAATTATGGCTAATTTCTGCCTACATCTAGAAGTCAATGTATGTTGATTCTTCAACATTTTGACTTTTTATTTCAATTCTTGCAATGATTTAGAATTTCAGGGTGTCATTATTACGAGTAGAAATGATTTGAACTTATTGAACTAAATTTAAACTGAAATTGAGTTGATTTGTGAAGAAAGTCCATCTTATCTCAAAGTGGAGTGGAATGGAATATTCCAAGAAAACTCTTAATCATACCCCACAATGTTTATTACCCTCTTTAATAGGGATGGTACATGTTTCGGACCTATAAAGGTCCATCATCAGCCAAAAACGAAGACAACATTCTGAAAAAGGGGTTACATCAATGTATGGATTCAATATAAAAATAATAATTTACTCACATGAGAGTTGAACATGGAAACAATGGTAACACATTAAAACATTTTTCAAAAACGTTGAAGGACAATCATGTTTGGTGTGAGGGTCACAATAGAAATGAAAACAAGTATCAGAATAAAAACCAAACACAAGTACATCGTGACGTTCACTAAATACAAGATCCGATCCATCAGCAAGGAACTGTATAAATGACAAAAATAATATTGATAACAAGGTGATTTGTTGTGGATAAATATACATTACCTGACATCTAAACGTGAAATTCTTCATTTACCTCACTTCCTTTCCTAGGCAAAGTCTCTTATGATGTTAAGAACGTTCTGAACAGATACAATAAAAACATAATCATCTCATTTTACACTTGCCATACCCTATCACAAACCTTTTGTAACATCACATCACATCGCATTCCTTTACATAACAAGCCTGGAATTCACTCTATTTCCTGTTCTTTCGCTTCTTGCAATGCTCAATATATTGGACAAAGTTCGAAGAAAGATGATCACCAGAGTCATGGAACATGTCAAAATTATTGAAAAACATCCTGGTTCCAACATTCTCGAAGCCAACACTAAAAGCTCATTTGCTAATCATGTAATCGACGAGGATATAAAAATATTACACGCTTGTGGAAAAGGCAATAAACTCAATCTATCAGAAATTTTTGAAATCAATTCCTCCATGAATAATAGTAATGTTACTTCGTTGAATGAACAGATCAACTTCGATTGTATTAGTTTCTTCAACTCCCTTGTTTTTCAATATATAAACAAATGCTGTATTTTCTAAATTCCAAACGTGTTTTATCTACTTCGTAATTTCCACCTGTTGAATTCGAATATTACTTTTTGGTTCCTTCCCAATAGTTTGATCCCTGTCAGCTAGATGTCACGTTCAATTTAAAAATGTTTCAAAATTATCTACTTTGTTTTTTATCCTCTCTTTAAATTCCACGTTTAGATGTCAGGTTATGTATATTTATCCACAACAAATCACTTGTTATCAATATTCTTTTTGTCATTTATACGTCACGATGTCTTTGTGTTTGGTTTTTATTCTGATACTTGTTTTTATTTCTATTGTGACCCTCACACCAAACATGATTGTCCTTCAACGTTTTTGAAAAATGTTTTAATGTGTTACAATTTTTCCATGTTCAAATCTCATGTGAGTAAATTATTATTTTTATATTGAATCCATACATTGATGTAACCCCTTTTTCAGAATTTTGTCTTCGTTTTTGGCTGATGATGGACCTTTATAGGTCCGGAACATGTACCATCCCTATTTAAGAGGGTAATAAACATTGTGGGGTATGATTAAGAGTTTTCTTGGAATATAAAATAAAGTCACTTATTCGGAAATGGGTGGAGAAGGAAAATAGGTGATAGAACGATCATGGAAACCCAATGGGATAACATTGGAGAAATTTATGTTACTCATAGAATAACCAGGAAAATTGGAAAATATTGTTTTGTTTCATATTAATACTCCATTTGTGGAAGTTTGTACCTTCTCTTTGTAACCCTCCTCAGTTTAACTGTGTGAATATTTTTGTTCTCTCTGATAATCGAATAAGGTAATCCTATATTTTAAATATCGGTTTCTACTTAAAATCTGATATTCAACAAAACTGCAATTCTTTTTCAACCATTCTTAAAATATTTATTTAATATTTTGAAATGAATTAATTCCATACAGATATCAACAATCATAATAATTCAAATCATCTTCCTTTTCGTACGAAAGTATGAATTCAAAACACATACATGTACTACTCAGTATACGTATTAAAACAATAAAAAGCTCATAAGCCCCAACTCATTCAAGAGAATATGAATAAGAATAATTTTGGAGGAAAATGTTATTGGTCAATTGCAAGTTTTGTGTTGTTCAGAATGGAAGGGAATTTGTGGATGAACAACGGAAAAAATGTAACGCCGAAATTATTCGATTTTTAGATGCTTTTTTGTTTACGCAGTTTTTCTGTTGTTTATGTATTGTGAGATACAGCTTTTCAAAACATTCCAATGAATATTTTGCTTCGGAAAATTTCCCAAAATTGGGAAACTAACATGTGTGAAGCAAGTTAGTCTGAATGACGGAATGAGCTTTTTTGTGAAACCTGCAGTCATTGGATCTTACGAACTTCAATTCACTGAAGATGGCATACAATAAATATGTGAGCTCTACATGCTTTAACAATCCTGGCAAACGAATAAGCCAATACGAGGTGGAGAACTTCTCACAAATGCGTAGAACTGTCAGTGGATTTAGAGCCGCTGGAATTCATCCTATCGAGACTGACAAATTTCAAGACAGCTTTAACAATACGGTATTTGATCAATCCCACACCGGTCAGACTCATGAAACTGCAGCTGAGCAAACTTTGAATGAGTCCGTCAACCCTAACACCAGCACAAGATGCTACTTCTAATACTGAAAATGACAACAATTTGAGCGTAACCATAATACTCCTGCTCCATCCACTCCTGTGCCTCTTGTCAAAATTATCAATGTGCCTGACATTCCTAAAACGGGAACCACTTCTTAGCGACAGAATAAGAAGCATTCTCAGATTTTATTCAGCACACCAATAACAATTCAACTAGAGGAAAAACAGAAAAGACAAAGTGAGAGGAAAGATAAAAATGAAAAAGTTTCAACTAGAAACACAGAAAAGAACATCAAAACCATACAAAAGAAGCCACGAGTCAAGGGTTAAAGAATCAGAAATTTAAAGGAGGCTTAACAAGGAAATGAAAACGAAGAGGACTTTTACATGCGCCATTTCTGAACTCTGGGCACATAAAAAATATACTACCGGCGAGGCTAGTGAAGGTTACGTGTGTGATATGTGCCACACAAATAAATTGTATTTTATTATAAAGATTTAATTGTGTCATTCGTAATTTCCCCATATAGTTCCCATTTCCCCCGCGGGATGATCTCAATTACCCCATAGGGTGAAAAGGCACGGTATTGTTTTTTGTTTTCGTTTATATTTCTACTAAAATGTTCATTTTTAAGAATTTTTACTAAGTAGATAGCTAAGCAAAGTTTATGCTGCAATAAAAGTTGATTATGTCTGTTACTTTTTTCTATTATTTTTGAACGTTGGATGTTGAGTGTTCGTTCACAATTCCCTACTAATTTTTTTCTCTCTCTCTCTCTCTCTCACACACACACACACATTTACACTTGTTCGTTTAAAACTGAAACCAGTTGCAAAATTGTACCGAAGAGACAAACAGACAGACAAGGAGATAATATTGCATTGTCATCCAGTTCAGAGCTATGTTGAAAGTTTCAAGTATCTAGCTCATCGGGAAGTTAGTTCAAAACTGATTGCAAGATTTATACTGAACAGACAGACAAACAAGCAGACAGACAAGAAAGCGGGTTGAAACTACGTATTAGGGTGCTCAAAATATAGATAGAAATTATCAACGTTTATTTGTGTCACATAAACAGCCCCTTTAGAAATTTTGCCTAGAGTTATCCCAGTTTGACTATTTGTAATGTCAACGAAAACTGTGCGATACTGGAATACACTATACGTTTTCACCCCGTTTATACTGAACCAACAAATCAAATCAGTTGAAATCCATATATGTTAGGATGGAGTTGAGTGAAACGAATGAGAAAGAATTGGAACGATGCGGGATTCCATATTTCACAATAAAAATGTCATGTGAGGACAAATTGGATAGGAGTTTTTTGTTTCGTGGTAACGTAGTACATACATATCCTTTTGATATGGAAACCGATTAGATTACTTTATCAAATAGTTCAGTGGATGATATATAATCATTATATTGTCATATAAAGAACATTTTCATAAAAGGAATTTTATCAGTGGTAAGGTGATTATTACTTTCACCTCAATATTAATTTTTTCATTTCAATCAACAAAGGCAATCAATCAATTTCTAAAGTAATTGACTTATGGAGGATTCTGCAGAAACGGCCACTATGAAGGAATAGTGAAAGTATAGTTCAGGCAGTTGGGTTTTAGTGTGCCTGGGGACGGTAGTTTCTTTAACCGACGAAACCAAAAAGGATGAGGTTCTCTAGTAAACGCGTATATTTTTCTATGTATGATCAAAATCATAATAATTGACCCTGAAAACCTCACATACCAATTTTGAATCGAATCGGACCATAAACCTAAATCTCGTCCGCCATCTTGGAGCGCCATTTTGTGTTTTTCTATTACAGAATCTCCATGAGCCGCCATCTCAATTCCATAAATTCTGACAAAAACTCATAATCTCCGACTCCGAAAACACCCACATACAAATTTTGAATGAAATCGGACCATAATCACAAAACTCCTTCGTCATTTTGGAGCCGCCATTTCGAATTTATGAATGTTGACGAAAACTTCATGGTCTCCGACCCCGAAAACCCCCACATACCAATTTTGAATCGAATCAGATCATAATCACAAAACTTGTCCGCCATATTAAAGCCGAAATCTTCAATTTTTGATTTTAACTAAAAATTCATAATCTCCGTCCCTCAAAACCTCCACATACCAATTTTGAATCGAATCGTACCATAATCACAATAGTGAGAGATAAGTGCCATGTGAAGTGGAATGAATAGAAAAATCGAATTTAAACGGTTTTCTTCACATAAAGGATTCAATATATAATTGAACCAGAGAAAGGTAGATCTCAGGTGAAAAACAACTACTTTTCTGGCAAATACCACGCAGAACGTTGAATGATATTCACCTGAAAATCCATGCATACTTCCATAAAATATCAATGGACATTGAATGCAAATGTTTCTTTCTGATAAGCTCGATTATGTTTAATTTAAGTCGTGTTCACCTAACAATCCGCATACCGGTTTCAGGCTTCTTGGCCCTCATCAGTACGGAGTAGTCAACCAGCCAAAAGTCCAAAGAACTCTGGCTGAAGTGAGACACAACGTAAACAAACCATCATCGATCTTGTAACACCTATAGGTACGCCGGAAAAGATAAACTTTAACTGGCGGTACCTAGTGACAGAAAGAAACACTCCGAAAATCTCCCACCTCGATAGGTTTCTTAAATAAAAGATTCCTTCTCAGTAGGAGTGGCAAGCCCGTCTAGCATATAGTGAGAGATAAGTGCCATGTGAAGTGGAATGAATAGAAAAATCGAATTTAAACGGTTTTCTTCACATAAAGGATTCAATATAAAATTGAACCAGAGAAAGGTAGATCTCAGGTGAAAACAACTACTTTCCTGGCAAATACCACGCAGAACGTTGAATGATATTCACCTGAAAATCCATGCATACTTCCATAAAATATCAATGGACATTGAATGCAAATGTTTCTTTCTGATAAGCTCGATTATGTTTAATTTAAGTCGTGTTCACCTAACAATCCGCATACCGGTTTCAGGCTTCTTGGCCCTCATCAGTACGGAGTAGTCAACCAGCCAAAAGTCCAAAGAACTCTGGCTGAAGTGAGACACAACGTAAACAAACCATCATCGATCTTGTAACACCTATAGGTACGCCGGAAAAGATAAACTTTAACTGGCGGTACCTAGTGACAGAAAAAAACACTCCGAAAATCTCCCACCTCGATAGGTTTCTTAAATAAAAGATTCCTTCTCAGTAGGAGTGGCAAGCCCGTCTAGCATATAGTGAGAGATAAGTGCCATGTGAAGTGGAATGAATAGAAAAATCGAATTTAAACGGTTTTCTTCACATAAAGGATTCAATATAAAATTGAACCAGAGAAAGGTAGATCTCAGGTGAAAATCAACTACTTTCCTGGCAAATACCACGCAGAACGTTGAATGATATTCACCTGAAAATCCATGCATACTTCCATAAAATATCAATGGACATTGAATGCAAATGTTTCTTTCTGATAAGCTCGATTATGTTTAATTTAAGTCGTGTTCACCTAACAATCCGCATACCGGTTTCAGGCTTCTTGGCCCTCATCAGTACGGAGTAGTCAACCAGCCAAAAGTCCAAAGAACTCTGGCTGAAGTGAGACACAACGTAAACAAACCATCAACGATCTTGTAACACCTATAGGTACGCCGGAAAAGATAAACTTTAACTGGCGGTACCTAGTGACGAAAGAAACACTCGAAAATCTCCCACCCGATAGGTTTCAAATAAAGATTCTTCTCGAGTGGAAGCCCGTCAGCATATAGTGAGATAAGGCCATGTGAAGTGGAATGAATAGAAATCGAATTAAAGTTTCATAAGATTCATTAATTGAACCAGAGAAGGTAGATCTCAGGTGAAACAACTCTTTCCGGATACGCGCGTTGAATGATATTCACCTGAAAATGCTACTTCATAAATATAATGGACTTGAATGCAAATGTTTTTCGATAGCTGATTATGTTTATTGTCGTGTTCCCTCAATCGCATAGGTTTCGGCTTGGCCTCATCAGCGGAGAGTACCGCCAAGTCAACTCTGGCTGAAGGAGACCCGTAAACAAACCATCATCGATCTTCACCAAGGTGCCGAAAGATAAACTAACGGGGTACGTGCGAAACATCAATCCACCCGATAGTCTTTCTTTCGGGATGCTCGTTGATAAGTGGAGAATATGGTGAATAGTCGAATTTAAACGGTTTTCAGTTCAATATATTGAACGAAGGTGATTCAGGTGAAAACAACTCTTTCCTGGCAATACGCAGACGTTATGATATTACGAACATGTCTTCATATATCAATGGACATTGAATCTGTTTTCGATAGCTGATATGTTTATTGTGTGTTCACCTAACAATCCGCATACCGGTTTCAGGCTTCTTGGCCCTCATCAGTACGGAGTAGTCAACCAGCCAAAGTCAAAGAACTCTGGCTGAAGTGAGACACAACGTAAACAAACCATCATCGATCTTGAACACCTATAGGTACGCCGGAAAAGATAAACTTTAACTGGCGGTACCTAGTGACAGAAGAAACACTCGAAATCTCCCACCTCGATAGGTTTCTTAAATAAAGATTCCTTCTCAGTAGGATTGGCAAGCCCGTCAGCATATGAACCAGAGAAAGGTAGATCTCAGGTGAAAAACAACTACTTTCCTGGCAAATAAATTGAACCAGAGAAAGGTAGATCTCAGGTGAAAAACAACTACTTTCCTGGCAAATACCACGCAGAACGTTGAATGATATTCACCTGAAAATCCATGCATACTTCCATAAAATATCAATGGACATTGAATGCAAATGTTTCTTTCTGATAAGCTCGATTATGTTTAATTTAAGTCGTGTTCACCTAACAATCCGCATACCGGTTTCAGGCTTCTTGGCCCTCATCAGTACGGAGTGTTTCTTTCTGTCACTAGGTACCGCCAGTTAAAGTTTATCTTTTCCGGCGTACCTATAGGTGTTACAAGATCGATGATGGTTTGTTTACGTTGTGTCTCACTTCAGCCAGAGTTCTTTGGACTTTTGGCTGGTTGACTACTCCGTACTGATGAGGGCCAAGAAGCCTGAAACCGGTATGCGGATTGTTAGGTGAACACGACTTAAATTAAACATAATCGAGCTTATCAGAAAGAAACATTTGCATTCAATGTCCATTGATATTTTATGGAAGTATGCATGGATTTTCAGGTGAATATCATTCAACGTTCTGCGTGATATTTGCCAGGAAAGTAGTTGTTTTTCACCTGAGATCTACCTTTCTCTGGTTCAATTTTATATTGAATCCTTTATGTGAAGAAAACCGTTTAAATTCGATTTTTCTATTCATTCCACTTCACATGGCACTTATCTCTCACTATATGCTAGACGGGCTTGCCACTCCTACTGAGAAGGAATCTCTTATTTAAGAAACCTATCGAGGTGGGAGATTTTCGGAGTGTTTCTTTCGTCACAGGTACCGCCAGTTAAAGTTTATCTTTTCCGGCGTACCTATAGGTGTTACAAGATCGATGATGGTTTGTTTACGTTGTGTCTCACTTCAGCCAGAGTTCTTGGACTTTGGCTGGTTGACTACTCCGTACTGATGAGGGCCAAGAACCTGAAACCGGTATGCGGATTGTTAGGTGAACACGACTTAAATTAAACATAATCGAGCTTATCAGAAAGAAACATTTGCATTCAATGTCCATTGATATTTTATGGAAGTATGCATGGATTTTCAGGTGAATATCATTGAACGTTCGTGGTATTTGCCAGGAAAGTAGTTGTTTTCACCTGAGATCTACCTTTCTGGTTCAATTTTATATTGAATCCTTTATGTGAAGAAACCGTTTAAATTCGATTTTTCTATTCATTCCACTTCACATGGCACTTATCTCTCACTATATGCTAGACGGGCTTTACCACTCCTACTGAGAAGGAATCTTTATTTAAGAAACCTATCGAGGTGGGATATTTTCGAGTGTTTCTTTCTGTCACTAGGTACCGCCAGTTAAAGTTTATCTTTTCCGGCGTACCTATAGGTGTTACAAGATCGATGATGGTTTGTTTACGTTGTGTCTCACTTCAGCCAGAGTTCTTTGGACTTTTGGCTGGTTGACTACTCCGTACTGATGAGGGCCAAGAAGCCTGAAACCGGTATGCGGATTGTTAGGTGAACACGACTTAAATTAAACATAATCGAGCTTATCAGAAAGAAACATTTGCATTCAATGTCCATTGATATTTTATGGAAGTATGCATGGATTTTCAGGTGAATATCATTCAACGTTCTGCGTGGTATTTGCCAGGAAAGTAGTTGTTTTTCACCTGAGATCTACCTTACCTGGTTCAATTTTATATTGAATCCTCTATGTGAAGAAAACCGTTTAAATTCGATTTTTCTATTCATTCCACTTCACATGGCACTTATCTCTCACTATATGCTAGACGGGCTTGCCATCTACTGAGAAGGAATCTTTTATTTAAGAAACCTATCGAGGTGGAGATTTCGGAGTGTTTCTTTCTGTCACTCCGTACTGACAGTTTGTTTCGTTGTGTCTCACTTCAGCCATTTATCTTTTCCGGCGTACCATAGGTGTTACAAGATCGATGATGGTTTGTTTACGTTGTGTCTCACTTCAGCCAGAGTTTTTTGGACTTTTGGCTGGTTGACTACTCCGTACTGATGAGGGCCAAGAAGCCTGAAACCGGTATGCGGATTGTTAGGTGAACACGACTTAAATTAAACATAATCGAGCTTATCAGAAAGAAACATTTGCATTCAATGTCCATTGATATTTTATGGAAGTATGCATGGATTTTCAGGTGAATATCATTCAACGTTCTGCGTGGTATTTGCCAGGAAAGTAGTTGTTTTTCACCTGAGATCTACCTTTCTCTGGTTCAATTTTATATTGAATCCTTTATGTGAAGAAAACCGTTTAAATTCGATTTTTCTATAATCACAATACTTGTCCACCATTTTGGAGCCGCCGTTTTTCTCTTACAGAAATTTCATAATGCATTTTCACCGAAATTATGAACACCTACCAAATTTCAGCTCAATCAGATATCGGCAAGTGCTCCAAAAATGGATTACAAATTTTTAACCGGAAAGAATGACAGAATGACATACGAACGACGCAAGTTAAATAAAGCTTGCCATAAAAATGTTAATGATGAGAAAATTAGTTGGTAGGGTTTTTTTCAAATTCCAACGCGTAAGCACTGACATATTGTACATCCTGACCAATAGGCACACTAGAGAAAAGATGATTGTCAATAAGTATATCGTAGATTGATTTGTTGAACATATGAACAGGATGTTCATAAAATCAGATGTGGAATCATCTGCGACTGAAAGATAAACTTCAGTCACTATCTCCCATCGTCAAGGTAACCTCTTGTGGGGTATTCATGTTGAAAAGGGAAACATTCTCAATTGAGAATGTTTCCCTTTTCAATATATCGTAGATATTTAGGGCATTTTATAACAGGACTATATTTGAAATTTTTCTGTTGTATTCATACGGCTGGATATTTCATTAGCAGGTGCTGCAAGTGATGGACTGTGGAGAAGAAATAGGAAACTCATATTTTCTTGGAGGAAGTTTCAGCTCAGTACTAGATTTTCAAAGAGACACATGGAATTTTGTTCTAAAATATAGGACTAAAAAGAAAAGAAAAACCCAGTTGGCGTTAACCTAACTATAGAAGGCAGGATTGTAGAAAGGGTAGAATGGTGGACTGCAGAAATGAATACACCCAGGAAATAAGAATAAGAATAGAGAAAGCACGAGCCAACTTCATTAAGATGAACAAAGTATTTCGTAGCAAAGATCTAAGTATGACATTAAAACCCCTCTTAGCCAGATGTAACCTCTTCTCTAACCTCCTTTATGGAGCGGAAACATGGAACGTGAATGGATTGAACCGTTTGGGAGGTGGGTCTTTAGAAGGATCCTCAGAATATCATGGACAGGTAGAGTAACAAATGCAGAGGTTCTAACACGCATATGCAAGGAAAGAGAGATTGTTAACACAGTCAAAAGACGTGAGCTGGAATATCTGAGCCATATTATGAGAGGGAAGAAATACGAACGTTTACAGTTGATAATACAGGGCAAAATCCAAGGAAAACGCAGCATAGGCAGAAGAAGAATCTCATGGTTGCGAAACCTGAGAGAGTGGTTCGGATGCACTTCTAACCAAATTTTTAAAGCACCCGCATCTAAAGTGAAAATAGCAACGATGATTGCCAACCTCCGACTCGGAGATGACACTTGAAGTAGTTGTTTTCTACGAAGGCTTAGAAGGGCCACTGATTTTTTTTTAATAATTCCGACTTAGTATCTCGGAATTCCGACTTAACATTTCGTAATTATATAATTCCGACTTAGTATCTCAGAATTCCGACTTAATAACTCGGAATTATATGATTCCGACTTAGCATCTCGTAATTTCTACTTAATAACTCGAAATTATATGATTCCGAATTAGTATCCCGGAATTCCGACTTACATCTCGGAATATATAGTTTCGACTTAGAATCTCGGAATTCCGACTTAATAACTCGGAATTATATAATTTCGACTTAGTATCTCGGAATTCCGACTCAACATCTCGGAATTATATAATTCCGACTTAGTATCTCGGAATTCCGACTCAATAATTCGGAATTATAGAATTCCAACTGAGTATCTCAGAATGCCGACTTAATAACTCGAAATCATATAATTCCGACTCAGTATCTCGGAATTCCGACTTTATAACTCGCAATTATATAATTTCGACCCAGTATCTCGGAATTCCGACTAAACATCTCGGAATTACATAATTCCGACTTAGTTTCTCGGAATTCCGACTCAATAACTCGACATCATATAATTCCGACTCAGTATCTCGGAATTCCGACTCAACATCTCGAAATTATATAAATCGTAATTCCGAGATACTAAGTCAGAATTATATAATTCCGAGATGTTGAGTCGAGATTCCGAGATACTAAGTCGGAATTATAAAAAAAAAACAGTGACCCTTATACGCCTTCGTAGTTTTCTGTTAGATATTACAAAAAATAACTTCTTTACTGTTTTAATTTTCAGAAAAATGCCTCTATTAAATTTTCAATTGAGAATGTTTCCCTTTTCAACATGAATACCCCCCAAGAGGTTATCTTGAACGATGGAAGATAACGGCTGAAGTTTATCTTTCAGTCGCAGATGATTCCACATCTAATTTTATGAACATCATGTTCATAATTTCGAACAAATCAAGAATACAAGCTTTGGCAAGCTGAATTTTTCTAGTTAATTCAAATTTCTCATTATCAAATTCACATTAGTACAGTTGAGAATATGTTCAATTTTGATTAATTTACATTACAATTTGAATACTAAAACTAACCGTATGAATATAATTTCTTCTGTTGTGTTATCATTTAAATAAGGAACCTAAAAGCCACAGAATATGCCATTGAACTGAACTCAATACAATTCAATATCTGTTAAAAAGCTCCGAAATATGTGTTTTGTTCATGATGAAAATACTATGAAGAAAATCTGGAACTCAATAAGTAAAGAGTTAAAAAAAAAATTAAGGGGCCCTTACGGTCGTACTTGGACGCACGTCCAAGTACCCTGTCCATACGGCCACCCCATCGGGGGGAATACCTGTATTTAGATCCCTCCTAAGGGACCACGGACGCAGGAGGATCCGGATCCGCCGTAAGAACGCGCTGGGAGATCTTAGCTACAAAATCATTTCAGCTATGGTGGGGCCACCTGATAGAACAAGGCTATTGGTTCTGGGATGTCAGTGTCCTAGTGGGTTAATCCGCCGCACCCCGCCGCCGAGTCAGGCAGGGAATACAATCGTCTTAATCCTCAGACGAAGGACTTTCCCGTCTCTACCGAATAACAGAATTATTTTCCATTGGTCCACTATCTAGTACCCCCAGAGGCCAACACCTGTTGATGAGGCATCGCAAGCAATGGGACTCACTCATCCCCTGGGTACCCATGTCAATAAGGGAATTCCAACATCACCAAGATTGTTCTTGCATCACCCAGAAAACTCATGTTGCGTTTGATGGGTTTCCGCCGCATCAGGCTTTCACCTTCTGCTACTCGTGTGGACGTGGGACGAGTTACCGTTCGCGTGGACCTGCACTTCACACATGGCACATGGTGGGCCTAGGCCCAAGTAAAGATGTACATGAGTGGGAGGGGGTCGTACTCGAAGGCCCGTCCAATGACGCACACTCCTAGATTCTTCACCCATCAACCCATCCTACAGAGAGGGCACCTGGAGTTTACCCTATCCCTCCCCTGGATTTAGGCATTAGGGGGATACAGTTACGCTGTATTACCGCGCTAAGAAATCCTAGCTACCGTTATAACACAGCCACGGTGGGGCCGCTTGATAAGACAAGCTACTGGCTATGGGATGTCAGTGCCCGAGCGGGTCAATCAGCAGGGAATACAATCACCTCAACCCATAGGTGAAGGACTCCTCCGTCTCTACCGAATTACGGTATTTGTTTTCCACCGGTCCCTATCTAGTACCACGCCCCCCAGAGTCCAACACCATGTGGAGAGGCACCGGCAAACCAGTGAAGCTATCCTCTTTCCCCTGGGTACCCGTGACAACAAGACTCCCCCTGTTACGTTTGATGGGTCACCGCCGTATCAGACTTTCGACCTGATACTACTCGTATGAACGTGTGACGAGTAACCGTTCGAGTGAGAGTTAGCCGAAGCCACTAAACACGCTACCAGACTTTGCCCAGAGGTGTCTGGGATCATCGCAAATACTCCCCTCCCAGCGGCCTAGCCACATGGTGGGACTAGGCCCAAAGTAACGATGTACATTACACTCTGGAAAAATCTGCTGTCTGCATTTCCGAGTCCATGCAAGTTTGGGATTCCAACAATACGATGATAAGAAAACCGGTCGCCAAAAGGTAGATTAAATTTTATAAACAATATTTTTCCTGATTGATTCATTGGACAGGCTCCAGGTGGAATTGGTGTAAATTTGGCAGTGGTTTTTTCTCAGATATGATCTCGATCACAATGTTTTGCACAAAGTTCTTACCTTCTTTCAATACCAATAAGGCAAGACCCAATGTTATAAGACACAACTGCATTCTATAGGATAGTCGATTCAACTGCTAGGGTGAGTGTACTCATAGATAACGATATTCGGTATATCTCTCCATGTGATAAGATATGGAATAAAAAAAACAAATATTTTGTTGATAATTCCAAAGTGGTATAGATAATTATAATACATCTGTTCATCCTTAAAATTGGAAAGTTTTCATTTTCCATAAGACATTGTTGCCTATCATGGAGAGTATGTATCTATCAAATAATAGAGTTTGATACGAGTTCAAATATTGTGTTCAAATATTGTGTCAATACAGATATTAGTTCTAGTCTCGATTCCAGGACGAGAAAGGCTTTGGGAAAATCAAGATATAACAGATCAAACGGTCTTAGTGAGATCACACGAATATCTAGAACCACTGGACAAATGCTTGCTTCGGAAGTTGCATATAATGTGAAGGCAGAAAGAAGAATCTCCGTGCTACCCTGCTGAATATGTGGAAGAGGGATGAAAATATTCATAATAATTATCGCCAAACAAGACCATGTTCACAAAAAGAGAGATGTTAGTTGAGTATTCTTGGAGCAAACTCTTAGTTTTACAACACTTGCTTTCAATAATAGCTCCAATCTTTTATATAATGAAAAATTATAGTTTACAAAAACTTAAAAAACACGCTTATTTAGCAATAAATACTAAAAAAGTGGAAAGAATAAAGTCATTGACCAACATTTTTTTTCTTATGTGAAAAAAGCGTGGCGTGCCCTTTGCTCACTTTTCATAATGATATTGAGATATTAGCACCCCACGATTTTTTATATAAGGGAAAAATTGTTGGCCAATGACTTCATTCTTCCTTGACATGTTTTTTGGGGTAACCTCCCACAGTCTGAAAATGAAAATATAATCAGGAAAATCTATACAAGTGTAGAAAGGGCAAACTTATTAGTTCACCCCGTCATTTAAAAAAGCGAAAAAGACTCTGCAAAAAAATCCAAATTATTCAAACAATTAAAGGAGATTCAGAAGATTTTGAGAATGGGGGCAGATATAGTCCCCGAAACGTCAATCAAAAACTATATAGAGAAGTATCTTTTGAATTTTTATCTTTTTTTATAGGCATATTCAGGGAACGACAAGTAACTGACAAATTGAATCATTTTCTTATAGGAAATATAATTTGGTGAACGCAGTAACTTATTGGAACTTAAGAGTTTGCCTTTCTACACTAGTATAGATTTTCCTGATTATATTTTCAGAATGTGGAAGTTTAACCAAAAATACATGTCAAGAAACGTTGTTCCTCCACAAAAAATCACATTTATTCAAGACTTTATTTATTCTTATTATTTTCAACTTTTTTGTACTAATTGCTGTCTTATCGATATCTGAGCCAAGCATAGTCGGGCGCGGTTAGTACTTGAATGGGTGAGCACCTGGCAAGAAAGGTCCGCGTTGAATGCCCTAACAACTGTAGCGTAGTAGCATATTCACAGCTGCAGACGTCTTATCAATGAGCACGAGATAAGACGATAGATATGTCGTCCTTCGGAGGGGACGTTGAGATGGCGGTCCCAAGTTCATAGATGTTGAGCTCGTTGAAGAACCCTACCTCTGAAACAACAGAGGATTCGGCAAAATTTCCGGTTGTGGGGAGTGGGCTCACCGGCGTCCGGTGTATAGCCCTGGTCGCAGAGATATGCCGACGTTAAATAAACCGATTAAAAAAGTACTTATTGCTATATGAGCGTGTTTCTTAGTTTTTCTGAACTATTATTTTATTTTAAAAATTTTTAGTCCATATTTCTACAAAAGACTGAAAACGACTGAGGGAAAAACTCGATTAATTCATCCACATGAGAAGGAAGTTATTACTAAATTGTTGCGAATGTGCTGAAAATGACCAGTGCGTTTGCCATATTTTTGAAATGTGAATTATGCTGAGAACGATCAGTGCATTCCCCATATCTTTGACCCCTATCACTATTACTAGAATTTCAGGGCCGACATTCAAAAGACGCACCAGAGCTGATTCCGCTCCTGAACTGAAGCAGAATTGCGAGCATTTCACCCTTGACATGTTCGAAATTTTGATATTTTTAGTATTTCTTCAAGCTGAGGCATCAGGGACTAGTGGGACTGCCATTCTACAACTTCTACGAAATGCGGTAGGAGGAATAGCTAGGCTTAAGTTACCTATATAGGCACTGGGAGTGTAGGGAATATCTCCTTTTTCTGCATTTTGGCAGGAGCATGCTCACTTGAGCTATCATTATCCTTGGTTCTAGCTGATAATAGAGAACCAACAGCTGGGATTTTGATCAGGTCATCTCCAATGGAGGCAAACAAAGTGCCCAGTACTTCCAGTAGAACGGTTCTCGAGAGAACCGATCCCTGCGAGCACCGATTTCTTGCAGGCCAAATTGCAATTCCAGAGGATTGTCGATTTCTACTACCTTGTTTTTAGATTCAATCTACAATTGGGTATGCACAGGGGGTTCGTTCTCTACTCTTCGGGGGTACAAGACCTCTTTCGGGCTGAATAACCCTTTGAAATCACTAATTAACTTAGGAGCGATTTTTCTATGCAGGACCGGACTCATATCTTCGAAATGTGAATTATGTTTTTCAAACTATCTTGGTGAGAAAAATATGTGTGCAAAATTTCGAATAATTTGGACGTCTGGAAGTGCGTGAAAATTGATTTCGAAGATTTTATTACCTACATTCATACATACATACATGCAGGGCTAGTGGCTCAGTGGTACGAGCGTTAGTATTGTACCCACTGTTTCCACCCGGCGCCAGTTCGATTCTCGCAGCCGGCGAAAAAATTCTCAAGGCCCCAAGAGTGGTTTCGAATCCCCCGTGATCTTCACTCGTACAAATATTTATTATCCTCTGAGGGTTGGTCGAACAACTATGAAAGCGGCTAAAAACAATACAGGCGAAGCTAATGAAGCGTGTATATAAGTGGCTTGTAACCGCTGGACCGATTTGGCATTTTTTTCTAAATGTTCTCCATAACCCTGGGAAAGTTGCCCGAAAATTGGAAAAATCGGGAATTAAGAAACATTTGGCCAACAAAAGAAAATCGGCTGAGCTCTTAGTGAAGATCCGCTCAGTGGGTAGAGCGTGTGCTTTGTAACTCCAAGGGCCCGGGTTCGATCCCCGGGCGTGTCCACACATTTGTTTTAAATTCGATTTTAACAATAAAATCAAACACAAAACATGATTTGGTGTTTGTAATAGCCTTAATGAGGTTTTTAGGGAAAGAAAGGTTTAAGAAAGAAAAAATTTAATGGGATTTTTGAAGACCACTACACCATTCGAGCAATGAATATGCGTAATTCTTTGATGGTAAAAAAATTTCAGGAATATACAGGGTGTCCCTGGACTTCCTCTTTACCTCTCAGGAATATATAGATGGGGTCAAAATATCACCAGTACTTCATATAACTTTTGTTCCTTAAAGCCTTCGTTACCCAGTTACGGGCCCTCAAAGTTACGAAATGAAAAATGTTTTTCTTTGATAACTTTCAAAGTGAATATTCAAAATCATCTAAATTTTGGTGATTGACTGAACCAATGAATTCCTTCGATGAGCTTTCATGCAGGAGTCAGTTGTTTCGCTAAAAAGTCAGGAACGGACTACCCCCGATGGTCCACACCCGAAAACTTTGAAATGACAGATAATTTTTCAAGAGTTTTCAACAAAATAAGGTTACGTTGACAATTTTCTGAATGGAAGTACTCGTGGGAAAGTCGATCGGAGCAACGATTCTTGATAAGAATGCAGTTTTACTCGACGACATCAAACCCGATCGTCCACCATTATTTGAAATGAAAAATTTTCACAGTAGAAATACTAATGCTAACGTTAATTCAACAACATTTATAACAGGGATAATACAAAATATGCTAAAATAAAGTCGTAAATAAAAAGTACAGTACCTAGTTGAAAGTTTCATTCACAATGTAGATATTCTTTCAAATGGAATATCAAGCTATGTAGATTCGTGGTGTTTTTGACTAACAAGCTACTCCACTATAAATATCGAATTCAGTCCATATTTTGTATGTACGCGTGGAATAAGCACGTTTCGTGTTGTGTTATCTGAATTTCATAAAACTCAAAATTTGAATGTTGCAAATTCGTATTCACAGCTCAAATGTTGAGGAGTTTCACTGATAAGTATAATGTCATGGGAGAAAATATTTAACCCGGAGATAAATTTAGCTGAAAAAACGCACATCGGAAGACATAACTAATAAAAAGCAAACGAATAAACTACAAAAACGGCTGCACATGAATAGGTAAAAAATATCCGGTGAATAAATTTATGTTCCATTTCTTCCACAGATGTTGACAAAAACACCTTGTAGAAAGAAATAAAATTAGTGTGGATAAAAAATGACAACTGGAATGCGATTTTGTTTTGTTGAGTGTTGCGTTGTCATTGTATTGTCAATATTCCAATAGGACAGTTTGAAGTGTTTTGATATGGCCGAACAGTTTACATTCAACGAATATGCAGATATGCATGCATTGTATGGGCGAGCATTTGATAATGCTGCAGAAGCCCGTCGTCTGTATGCCGAGCATATTCTCTATCGAACGTAACCGCCAAGAGAAACGTTCGAGCGTGTCGATCGCAGCTTGAGGGAGACAGGTATGTCTAATGGATAATTAATTGGAGCCTGTTGTTTCATTTCGATATTATTGTAGGTACAGTTTTGCCAAAACGAGGTGGTGAGGGCGCACCCAAGGGCTGTGCGTACCGTTGTATTGGAGAAAAATATTTCGGAAGCTGTCGCTGATGATCCTTCGAAGAGCATCAGAAACCTATAAGAACAGTTCCATACATCCAAGTCAACTATTCATAGAATAATTAGGGAACAACTGCTCCACCCATATCACATCCAGAAGGTACATGCCATGACACCTGAAGATTTTCCAGCACGACTGGAATATGCCAATTGGTTCCTGGATAAGCAAAGAGAGGATATGACTTTTATTACTCGAGTTTTATCCACTGAAGAAGCAGGTTTCAGTAGAAATGGAGTAATCAACTCTCATAATCTCCACATATGGGCCGAAGAAAATCCCCATGGGATATTGCAAATCAAACACCAACGAAAATTCAACGTGAATGTTTGGGCTGGTATCATAGAAAACCATCTTATAGGACCATTCGTTCTACATGACCGATTGAATGGAGAACGTTATTTGGAGTTCATTCAGAACGATTTGAATGGACTTTTGGAACATGTTCCATTGCAAACCCGAAGAGATATGTGTTTTATTCATGATGGCGCTCCTCCTCATATTAGTTTGATTGTGCGGGACCATCTGAACCAGATTTTCCCCAATAGATAGATTGGTAGAGGTGGGCCATATTCATGGCCACCGTGGTCTCCGGATTTAAATCCATTGGATTTATCTCTGTGGGGGCATCTAAGAAGCCTTGTTTACGCTACACCTATTCACACCAGAGATGCCTTGTTGAATAGAATTACATTACATTGTGAAGCCATACGAAATGACCCTGGCATGCTATGTCAAGTGCAGAGAGGGTGTTTGCACCGACTAAGAAAATGTATTGAGAGAGACGGGGGTCATATCGAGCAGTTTTTGTAGCGGATTTCGCATTTCTGGTTGCTCTTGAGACTTGCGATTGATCATTTACACCATGAGTTTTGTAAGGTGTTTGCATGATAAAAATTCGTTATGTACATTGTACCTATCATCTCTTTTTTCATTTCAAATCAATCTTTTCGAATAATGGTAGACATCTCAGGTTGGATGTCGTCGAACAAAAATGCATTTTTATCAAAAATCGTTGCTCCGATCGATTTTCCACGCGAGTACTTTTATTCAAAAAATTGTCCAGGTAACCTTGTTTTGTTAAAACATATTGACAAATCCCAGTCATTTCAAAGTTTTGGGGTGTGGACCATCGGGGGTAGTCCATTCCTGACTTTGTAGCAAAACAACTGACTCCTGCATGAAAGCTCATCGAAGGAATTCATTTGTTTAGTCAATCACCAGAATTTAGATGATTTTGAATATTCACTTTTGAAGTTATCAAAGAAAAACATTTTTCATTTTGTAAATTTTAGGGCCCGTAACTTGGTAACGAAGGCTTTTAGGAACAGAAGTTATATGAAGTACTGGTGATATTTTGACCCCATCTATACAGTCCCGAGAGGAAAAGAAGAAGTCCAGGGACACCCTGTATAATATATACGGCGATTACGAGATAACGGGACAACGGGATAACGAAAAACCGGACGGGATAACGGAACAACGGAAAGCGGACAGAGTCAAAAGCATAACCTAGATGGAACAACACAAAGAAAAACATAGAAAACAAATTATCCTACGTGGACGAGAATATTCAGGAGAAACATTTTAGGGAATGTAGGAAGTAGGACATGACAAGTCTGTCGGAGCAGCTAGAATATAATAATGTGAAAAATGCTGTGATAATACTTGAGAAATGTTATGGGAACACGGACAGAAAAAGTCAATGCAATAACTACAGAAATCTTGAATATAGTTTAATTAAATAATTTAGGTGCATAGAAAATTTTTAGCAGATCGCTGAGGTGCTCAAGATATGGGTGAATCAAAATCCTACGTCATCAAAGCATAGGGAATTCAGATAAGAAAATTAATAATGAGGGAAAAAATATGAATCTATACGGATCAAGGCAATGAACCAAGGCATTACCGTTCAACTATTGAAAAAAAAAAACATATAGTTACTTTTCTAAGTTCTTAGTACTCCAACTTGAAATATTGTCACGAAATTGGGGTCTGTGACTATTAAAATACAGAACTGATTATTTTTCGTTTATTACAGTTCACCAGAGACAACACAATAATGCATTTCGACAACCACATGAATCAATCACAGTTCACAAATAAAATATTGGGCACGACACTATATCTGGATCACTTACTATCTTGACCTCGCTGGTTGAGCTGGCTGGTCAATAAAGACGAGAACATTCGTAACGGTCATTCGCCGGCCTTTTTAGAAGTCGCTAGATGTATCCCGATTATTCTAGAATTTTATTGAATGATTTCGACTTTCTGTAATGTCGTAGGCGGTCGGTCACGCTACCTGTTTGGGGTTTATTCAGGAGAACAAAACACTGGATCGGGCTATCCACGAGAGATATTTAAATGTTTGGTTTGGTTGTTCCGTATATTAGCTGTGATGTATTCATAACCAATTATTTCTATTCCTTAACTTGAATATATTATTTATTTATTATCCTCCAAGGGAAAATTCTGGCAAGTCAGAATATCCACTTATACTAAAAATACAGTCCTATCATTGTTGTATATGAGCCGATTCCACATTCACAATAAAATAACTTGTGAGTACAAACAAATTGAATGTGATTTTTCTGCGTCGTGAAAAAGTAGTACGTACATAAATTCCTTTCATTTCGAAGCGGATATGATACTTTTAGATTACTTTGTTATATCAATGAGTGAGTGAGTCATATATAAACATCGCATTTTCATTAAAAACATTTTCATAGAAGGAATGTCGTCAGTGATAAAATGATTATTAATTTTGCTACATAATTGATACTTCTATTTCGTTCAACAAAGGCGGGGAACTAAGGACCCCCATTTCCTTTTCTCAACAACCGTACAAGTCTCTCAATGTCATCAAAGTCGTGGAGCTATGATGGACGATTCAGCAAAAAAGCCAATAGGAAGGAATAGTGAAACTGGTAGCTCGGACAGTTGGATTTGAGTGTACTTGGAGGCAGCAAATCTGGGGGAAAGGTCATCAACATGCAGGGCTCTGCAAGTTTGTTTTAGAATTATTTTCAATGGAAGAAAGCTATGCATTGCATAGTGATAAAAAGTATTTTCAAGACAAATTCAATATATATATATATATATATATATATATATATATATATATATATATATAAATTAGGATAATACAATGATGTTCCTGATGGAATAAATATTATTTCACAAGTAAAAAATATTTATCCGTTTATTGATGATATTAATTCCAGACACAATAAAGTCCTATTTTTGGCAAACGAATTTGAACTCTCTTAGAGTATCGTACCTGTATATCTGGTTCAAATAACATGAGATCTTGATTAATATATATCTCAATATCAGTGTGTTTCGAAATAAGCTCCAATATCCAGTCTTATCCACATGCTACTTCTACGGGAAATTCAGCAGTCACCGTAAATATGAAATTATATTTACTTCACCAGTATGTTACTAAAGGAGCATTCAAATTGTTTTGTTTTATGTACTGAATTATATGGGCCTTCCCAGGCATGCAGGCCTTGCTATTATCTTATATCGTGTTATAAACAATAAAAAAAATTGACTTCTATCAAACAACCCTGATTTCCTGTAAAGATCATCAATGGATAATCCCAGATTGCTTTTTATGAGCCATTTCAGCAGTGTTTCTAGAGTTTTCAAGTGATTGTTGGTAACTCCATCCCATGCAATAATTCCATAAAAGATATGTGTTAAAACAAGGGCATAATACATAATTTGAAGATGGTGGATGTCAAAGAATTTTTACTAATATTGGAACTTTCTCAAACAAAAGCGGAGTTTTTTCACTAGAATCAAAATATGAGCATCCCATCTCATGTGACTATCCAGCGTAACGCCAAGATATTCAATTGTTCTTCCTTCCATCACCATGGTTTGGTTTTCATTTTTGATTTCGATTTGGATCATTACTGGTAAGTGCTAGGATTACTGATTTTTCTATATTAACTGTAAGGAGTTTACTGTTGAAATCTAATAAAAGTGCGTTTTGGATTTTCTGTTTCAGATTGAACCAATATCGATCCTTGAAGAAAACATCCATCATCGGCAGAACCGGTTATATCACCAGCAATAGGTTAGTTGTACATTCCATGAACATAAATTACCTATAGAAAGAATAGGCCCAAAACAGTTTCCTGAGGAGCTCCATATCATATAAAAATGTGAAATGCACAAAATTATAGAGGTGACACCTATAATTTGTGGGGTGAAGCTTAGACCTAATGACATGGAATTTGATGACACGAAATTTCGTGCACATCAATAGGTCACCAACAGATGTCAGTATAGTCCAATCCACGACACCAAAAGTCGTACTCCTAGTGCGTTCAGAGTAACGCAAACAAACATCGATAGAAAGAGAAATTTGTTACGAATCCAATAGTTTTTTATTACTCAAAGTTTTACACATTTGTACACATTGCTGTTGAGTATAAGATTCAGTGATTTTCTTCAAAATCTGATATTTTCAAGATATTTTATTAAATTTGAATAGGTTACGGTATCGAACGTTTTTGCGAAAACTATGAAGACCGCGTTGTTAAGGTTTCTGATTGATTCAGCAATTGCATTTTGTGTCGATTTACCCTTCACGAAGCCAAATATGATCTCTGAATTTCATCATTATTTTTTCTATTATTTTGCTAATATTGGAGAGAACTTGAATCGGCCTTTGATTTGAAATAGACCTTTTCTTCAGATTCTTACAGGGGTTTCAAAAATAAATTTTCAAAATTTCTGGACATACTTCAGTTCTCAAAACCAGGGGCTTTACTTGATTTCAGATCTTTCACAAAATATTTTATTTCATTTTCAATTGTTTGCGCCATTCATATTGTATTTAGGATTCTATTGCTGAGGAATTTTCGATCTGTTTTTGTTATTTCTTTCGCAAAATCTGCTCCTACAGTAACGAAATAGTTATAATGAAAGTACGGAGTTAGATCATCTACCTGTGATTATTTGATGTTGTTGATAGTTTCTTTCCTTTGTAATTTTTTAACACACTTCCTCATGTATTTGGGACAGTTCTTTTGCCGTGCATTTCTTCATGAGAGCATCTAGAGTGTTCATTCATATTTTAAATTCATATTTCGAATCTTGATGATCAAAATGTCGACATATTTTTTATGTAGTCGCAATGAAAAAAAGAACATTATTAACCTCCATACCGTCCATGCCATTATATCCTTCGACTTTAACAAAAAAGTAATAATATGCATGATTATAATCAGCTACTGGTTTCAAGAAGATTCTGATCATAAATCATAAAATTTGTCCGCCTTCCTGAAATCACCATTTATATTCTTAAATTTTACTAAAAATTCTTGTTCTCAAACTTATTCGAAGCTGTTGTCTTGAATTCTGGAATTTTCACACACATTCACGATCTGCGTCTCCAAAAATATATTGTCCAAATGTTTGGAAATTATACTTCCCTTCCGCCATTTTTAACTTCAGCAAAATAAAACTGCCAAAACGTATCTCAAACCATGTGAACTTGTTAAATATTAAGTCAATTGAATGGGTGAAAGTGTCCCAAATTGCATTCGAAACCTTTTTTCTGAACTGAAGGTGGATTTAGTCACCTTTTTTTTAGCAATAGCAATAGGAATAAGAATAGCAATAAGCCTAAGAATAATTATGTACTGAACCTATTTTATACAACGAATTTATATTTAGCAATAATTATAAAAATGACAGGACATGTATGATAAGTGACAGTTCGCTCAGTTCTGTATTCTAGTGAATATAACTTATTTGGATATTTTTAATTTGAAATATGTTTTGTTCATATTGCGATCATGGAGATGAATGAAAGGCGAAGCATCGACGGCATTGCAAGTATGTCTCAGCAGTTGGAACTATGAAAGATGTATTCGTATCTGTCAGTTGTCATGACATGCGCATTGTAGACAATATTCAAGGTCGCTTTCTTAAAGTTATCGTTATTGCTAAAATTAAAATAATTGACTAAATGAAACCATTTGATCCAACAGTTTCAACTCTTAACGTTATTGCTATTACTATTAGACTAAATCCACCTTAACAAACATACCACTAAACTTGTTATTGTAAAAAATGACGTTGATTATCAAATGTCATTGTAGGTCAGCGGGCGCGAAATGGCCATTCTGTCCTATCAGTCGGGAGGTCACACGCACGCAATCTAACTGAAAGTTCGAACGTTCACTAGGAACAGAGTAAGAACTTGAATTTCACAGTTCACGACGTCCAACCGGGGCCAGTGGCGGTACCTTTTGCTCGCGTAACTGCATTTAAGGTAGTGGTCGTGAAATCCACTTCCAATCAGATTCCGTTTATATTCATACCACTTTCAGTTAATATTATTACCTGTAAAAAATTCAATTTTAGGAATCATTCACCACGCCGAAAGCGAGATATAAGGCTTCAAAGTTGCAACGTTTAACACGTAATCCCTATAGATGAGCTACCGCAGACACCACATTTTAAGGCATGACTAAAAACTCGCCATTCATATCTTTTTGAAAAATTAGTATATTATTAAAAGGTAAGTTACAAATTTTATAGAAAATATTAAACACGCGTAGCCATACAGTTATTTAGTTATTGCTATAAGAGGTTTCTAAATTATTGCATATGAGAAGTGCAAGAGAGGGAAGGCTGAGAATCGTGGCAACGCCTCAAGCGAGCGCTCGTGATTCAAATAAGCGAGAGCGCGAGGGTCTTAGGGCTTTGAATTGATCTGTGTTTTGAAATGCACATAATTGTGAATAATTGCGTTGATATATACTGATGCATTTAAAATATATTACAATAGGAATAGATATAAAATAAAATGTAGTTTCAGCGAGTAACGGCAAATAACAGTGCATAAACTATATTTTATTTATACATTTGTACAATACATGTACGTATAACATAATTCGAATATTTTCAAACATAAAGAAAAGTGATTCAGATTTCCAACAGGCTAATGAAATATACCGTATAAATCTACAAAAAATATAAACAACACTGAATGTAATATTATTTATTTTTCTAACTATCATATTAAATAATAACTTGATTGACTAAACATTTATTTTTAAATCATAAATGATTTAGTGAATGCTTTCCTATTTTTGGTAACTCCGTTTTCTATTCTCCAATTTTTCAGTTAGGTAATTATTCACAGCTTCTTCTCCTTCATCGTGATACATTTATTTCAGAAAATCGTATGTTATATTTTGTTGCGCAATTTTTTTCAATAATTCCCGTGATATAACATTTTCCAAGGCACTTATAAGGTAAATTACAAAATATTATTTCGTTCTCAGGTCGCTCTGAAATACATTATTTATATGATTTCATGTATGTTGATAATTCTGACTCTTTACCAATGAAGCGAACTAATTTTTGCAAAATGTATACATCATACATCGCTTCGTGGAAACTATCTGATGTTTCGTTTGATATTGAATCTTTGGTCAATTTTGATAACATTCCTGGCCCTTTTCAATCTGGGAACATTTTTCTAAAAATAATTAAGCTATCCACAAATCCTGCTATCATGGTAAAACCTTCTATTGAATTATTATTAATGATTGCTCTTAGTAATCTCATCGAATCTCGCATTATGCACAACATGTAAATTTGGAGTTGTAGATAAATTAAAAAATTATTTAAATGCTACCAAACAAACTACTGAATTTATTGAATCGACTTGTACATCATTAAAATATAATTGACCAGAAATTGTAGAACATCCCACAACTTTTGTCGCCACAGGATTGATGCTTCGTAGGGCTAACATGTATATAAAATTCTCCATTCTCACATTAGGCGGCGATTTGTGAAATGTCATCAGTCATGCACAATCCAGATGTTTCTAAATCAAAATAAACTATGGAATAATTCATTGATATTGATTCGATGTTTTTTAATAATAGTGATGATGCTCTTAATTCGTTAATTCCAACGTTTGGTTGATATGTTACACATTCTGACTGTTCCTTCGATTTTCTTAACATTTCCCGTTTTTACTCTGCGCAACTTTTTTTTTCTTGATGTTAGCAACAGTCTCCTTTTTTTCTTATCAGAATCGTATCTTCGAGCATATGTATGACTACGTTGCAATTCAATTTTTTCTTATATCAATAACGATACCTCGCCAATATTTTCAGAGCAAACTGCACTGTTTCTTGAACAACTAGATGCGAGTGATCGTGGGATTGCGACGTTGCCAACAGTCCAGTCATAGCTTATTTGTTGTGCCACGCATGCTAGTTGCGTTTCCGAGTGAACAGTCCCCTTAAAAAAGATCCCACTAATTCAGCGTTTGAACGTGTATCGCGTCGCGCTACAATCGAGCCTAATTTTTGACACTGTTTGTAGCAAGACAACTACCTTAACACATTACAACATCCAATCAAACACTTCATGACGTAACCCAAAAAGCTTTCTCCGTTTCGAGAAAATCGCGGACTTGAAAATGTTTCGAAAGATAAGCAAATCAATCCGCAGAAATTAGTTGCAAATCAATCCGCAAAATTCAGTTGCTTAGCTGGCGGTATTTTTTCAGTTCACATAGGTACCTGAGAAAACATATATTCATAATAGTATACCCTCAATTACATCCATCGCTTCCGAAACGTATTCTGAAAGGTTATAGGTATTAACCTCAATACGGTTTTCTCGTAAACTTATAATCCTAAACTTGCTTTCGAAGATGGGTTATGGACATGTTTTGATGTAGAAAAAATAATACATTGAGAGAATCGAGAGCTATGTCAAAAATATTGGAATTCTTATTATTTTTTCTTAACGGTATTCCATATGGACTACAAACATGGTTAGTAAAAAATATTGAAACCAACATTAAGAATAACATATATATTTTTTCTCTGGGCGACCACTTGAATCGAATTCGGTTGACTATACCGAATACTCATATGTAAACATGGTCCAAAGATTGCAAGTTGACGCTATTCACTTATTTACACCGATTTCAGCAAGGCGTTTGATAAGATCAGTCATAATCTTCTTCTCGAGCGGCTTGCTGTGTTGGAAGTGAGTGGATCTGTCTTAAGATGGGTGGAGTCATAAAAAAATAGGTCACAATTCGTAACAGTACAGGGATTCAATTCAAAGAAGTATAACATTTCATCAGGTGTCCGTTATTCTTTATTACTTATATGAATTCTATAAAATCGTTTTTCAAATATAGTAAATTTTTCTCATATACAGATGATCTGAAACTTCAGATCACTATAAAAATATTATCTGATTTGAAAAGGGAAACATTCTCAATTGAATATTGAATAGAACGATTTTTCTGTGAATTGAAAAATCCACGATAAACATGAAGTTACAAGATTTAAGAAGACCTGAATACATTGTTAGAATATTGCAACTCATCTCGCCTATTCTTGAATTTCAAGAAATATAATTGCATTACTTTCAACCAGGAACTTCTTGTCAACGCACACCAATTATTACATAGGGATTGATCGGATAGCTAGAGTTGACAATATTAGGAGCCCAGGCATTATATAAGACTCCAAACTGATATTTGACTTACAAGTGGAATCAAACTCAGCTTCACGTATGTTGGGTTATGTAATGAGAACTTGTGGAAATTTTTTGAATACCAAGCCTTCGATATGTGTCTAAAACGTACCAAACCGTCTGGAAAACATTCAGAAGAAGTTTATCAGATATATAAGCTACAAAGATAATTACAACTACCACGTCGGCGAAATCGATAACGCCAGAAAACATTTCAAACTGATATTCCTGGCAAATATAAGAGAGGTCCCGGATATATTGTTCTTACATACATGATGAACATCACCATAGACAACTCTAACCTGTTGAATCAAATTCAAATGAATTTTCCTGGTCGGCATTTAAGAACAAACAATTCATTCCACATACCTTTCAGGCGAACAAACTCGTCGCAGAATTCTCCTTTATGTAGAATTGTTCGAAACAGGAACATTTATGAAGATCAAATCGATATTTTTTGTTCATCTCGACAAAAAACTAAACCTACTCTGAAATATTTTTTCCTACAGTGAATACTTCTTTTTCCTCGACGTATGTTTGGAGTCATCATCTCAAATAAGTTTTTTTATTGCTTTATTTAACGTCTGCCGACGCCGGTGAGCACACTCCCAACAACCGGAAATGTTGCCAAATCCCCTGTTGTTTCAGCATCTCAAATGATCTCTCATAATATTTTATTATATAATCCCCCGATGAATAGTCATTTTGGTATTTTGCATATGTTCACTTATTTTTTGTGTACTTAAGAAGTACAAGAAAAACTCCACATTTCAATGGTAAGTTGAAGATATCTAATCAAAAGACATGTTTCGGGATCATCAGTTTGTGTACAAGGAAAATCTGCAAATGTACACAAACTGATGATGGGATCATAAGATCCCGAAACATGTCTTTTGATTAGATATTAAAATAGGGAGATGACTCTGAGTTTTTCTTCTACTGCTCAAATCATCCACTCCACTTAGAGCCATGGACTTCTTCGTTTTCTATGTGTTTTTTAATCATTAATTTCTGTTTCTTATTTTACGTTTTATTCTCATAAACCTGTTTCAACATAGGTTCACGATGAAAATATCAAGGGTAAATGTTACATAACCATTGAAATATATTTGTAGATACTATAGTGGACAAAACATACAACATGTAATGTTACGATAATTCAAGAATATTCCCGAATATAATGATATTTAATACTATGATATTTCCGAAAACCACCACTTTATGGGGTTGGTTGACACGGCAAACCTACCTCATTTTAGCAAAGCTGAAATTTTAAGTAGGAATAGTGTCATATGTAGTTGAGAACGTATGAAATCTGTAGCTGTGCTTGAAATTGCGAAATGATTTAGTTTTGGTTTGAATATTCAAATAAATAAATAAAATTATTTCTCAATTTCGATGGAGACAAAAATCGTCTGGCGTGGGGATTCGAACCCTCGCCAGTTTTTGATATCAGAGCTCAGATCTTGCCCCTCAGAACGCTTGGCCAACTGGATGATATTAATTGTCAAACGCATTACGATACTTCAACGTGAGTAAGAAAGTTTTTTATGTACTTTTATACCTGCTACCCGTAAAAGGGACCCTCTTTCAAGCTAGCAAGTATGCATACGTTCTCAACTACATATCACACTACTCATACTCAAAATTTCAGCTTTGCTAAAATGACGCAGGTTTGCCGGCTCTGGATTGTTGGACTATTTTAATTGATTTCGACAAAGCACTCCACGCTTTTTGGCATATTAATTGAATATTGAACTTATTTTCTACTTTTTAGTGTTTCAAAAGCGTGTTCCCATCCTTTGAGAGACTTCCATGGAAAAAACGGAAATTAATGCTGCATAGAAAACTACGTTGTCAGCTGGGGTCAATATCACCAATTGTTCAAATTATGTTATTGATATTTATAATTAGTTTTAACGATACGTATTGAATAGCCTCAAAACTATAACAAATTTACTTTTCATCACCAGTTGCGAAAAATTTTACTTTTCGCAACTGGTGAAAAGTATGATAACGTCAAGGAGTTTGGAAAAGGGTTACTTTGAATGTCAGAATGAAAAAAACCTTTGTTATATCAGGGAATATAACAACACAATCACATTTGCCCCATTTTGCTTTGGTCAAACATCCATTGAGAAGAGTAACATTGAGGTGAATTTCTGATAACTTTGTAAAACCACGCTGATTGATGTTGAATTCTACAAATGATCTGAGATGTTTATCCAGTACCCGTTCTATTACGCGTCTTATAATTCAGCATATTGAAATCGGTCTCCAGCTACTGGAGTCTTCACAGTCACATCCTTTTTCTTTGTAGATGAGTATTGACTTGACTTCCTGTCAAGGCTTTGGAAGATAACTCCATTTGAGAATGATGGAGGCAATGGTTGCATAACCTCTGCGCTATGTTTATTTCTTATTGCTCTTGCAAGAATGCGATCTGGGCCAGCCGCAGTATCTACTTTAATGGAGGATATTGCAATTTTTACCGCATTCTTGATGATATCTGAATCATATTCCAAGTTGATTTGTTTTTGATCTTCTGATGTAATAATTGGGTAACAGTTACGAATGTAATTGTTTGCTAAACCGAAGCGAGATTGAAAATCTTGGTATAATTTGTTCATTTCTATTTGACAGGATTATTGGAAATCATCATTCAAAATTTATTTGGCAACGACTCTTTGGTTGTGATATCTGAATTGTGCTAATCTGTATTTGTATTGGACATTCATTAATGCACTTTTTCTTTTGAATGAACGTTGTGGATTGCTATATACAGATTGTTCACGAGCAAAGGTCACGTTATTTTTCCTTGCAACATAAAATTTTCCAGCATGATGCTTGGGACCTGGTAAAATATCTAATGTTTTGTAAGATCGTCAAAAATCATGTCATTTCTTGTGAACAGAAGATCTTGTAATACTCCTGAATTTTTTTATAACAATTCAATTCAGTTTCAACTTCCTCAACAGTTATACAGTTTGCGGGTGTTTTTGACATTGGATTTCACGATGTGCTTTAGCAATATGGATCGACAAACTTTTGAAAATGAACCAAAATATTGACACTCTAATCTAGTACTATCCCTTTGAGAACTTTTATCAATTGTTGGATTTCTTGAAAGGCTTTCTTGGATTTCTTGCATTTTCAATTTTGATTTTGGCTCCGAATTATTCAGTTGACCTATGTTTTCCTTTAAAGTATATTTTGGATCTTCATAAAAATATTTTTTGTTCATTTCAAGTCGTTCACTCGTTCTTCTTGTTTCTTTTGTGTGATCAGTACAAGATTCTTTTTTCTCAAAATGATTCCAGCAGAGTAATGCCTGGCGTCATTGGCATGAGCTGAAAATTTCAGATTCACATTCACATTCCTCGCAAATTCTTTGGAAATAGAAGCCATTCTCCATTAGAATCACGCTGCTATACCCTCCTATATTTATATTATTTTCTGGATTTACAATTTGATTATTTATTTGACTAACGTCAGTTTTCCAATATGCACGAAGTACTTGCAAACTCCTAACTCTAGAGATTGGCTACAATGTCTAATAGTGTTTTCTTCTTTACACTAAACTCATTATATACTTGATGGGACAATGAATATATATGATGGACATCGATTCATGGAATGTGAAGAACAACGATAATAATAAAAGGTTTATCATGTATGTTGACACACGTTACAACAGCAATGTCATATTTCAATTAAAATTATTCTGAGAATACATTTTTATTGCAATTTCGAAATGTTAATCAATGTACACCATACCAGTGTTTATTAAAAACTGTTTACTATATCTAACGAAGTTTCATCAATTGAGAGAAATTGTTGAAGATATTCTATAATGACTACAAAGTTTTTCCTGCTCATTAATTCAACTACAGAAAACTGTTGAGAGTAATGATAGTCGATACAAACTCCTGTCGATAAAAAACACAAACACAAGTTACACATTAAGAACGAAATTCAGAAATGTTTTTCTTTCGAACCTCTCTAGAATATGCGTGTATATTTCTGTTAGGTTTTGTGTATCACATTTTTGGTTTAAGCAATTATCATGGAGACTATGATTCAAAATGATGTGCAGCAAGTGCTGTTTTTTCTTTTGTACTTCTATTATTGTCATAGCGGTCATATCTGTGTTGATATATTCTGGTTTTTAGGTATTATTTAGTTTGATCTATATAACATTTCCCACATTCACTAAGAATACTATATATTGAACAAGAACCTGATTTATCTGGTATCTTTATCTATAATTCTCCTGTACTCTTTAAATTCTGAAAGGCACGTTTTTGCGAATCAGTTGATGGGCATTTTTTCATTTCATATGAGAGTTCATACGGAAATTCAAAGGAGTAACACATTTCTTGCTTATGCGTTCTTCGACGTATGATGATGATACTGTTATTGAATTTTGTGGGGTAGTTATTAGTTCTTCACCTTAACTAAATGAAAACAATTGTTACTGTGCCCTCAAAATTAGGTTAGAGGCTGTATTAACCTTTTGGCTAAAAGAGTGTCTGATAAGTAATACCAAATTCCCTCTGCATTGGTGGGTTTCATGAAACAATTGTTATCTCTTGTGATCTGGAGTTCCAGAAACGGCAGTTTGCTTTCTTCTTCGATTTCTAAAGTGAACTGAATAGTTGGGTTGAAAATATTCATTACTTCCTCAGATTTGTCAGCTAGATTAACTTTTGTCAGCTAGAATGAATATTTTGTAGATGATTGCATTCTTCACACTCATTTCAACGATATTCGTTCGAACGTTTTTAATGTATAACTCATGACTGTATGTTTTTTATCGACAGACGTGTTTATCGATTACCAAAACTCATCAAATTTCTGATATAGTTGAATTCATGCACAGGAAAAACTTAGTTTTGAAGATGGGTGAAAATATATTCTCTGTTTTCATCTACAATACGTGCATATTGTCATTTCAGCTTTGCAAAAGAAATAAAATAGTTCCGAAACGTTAGAGATAAAAAAATAGGTTTTCTACCTGGTTCCGATTCTCGTTAAATTCAGCTCTATTGAATTCGAGGGACGATTAATTTATCAGTTATTTTTTTTTTAGAATTCATTGATAACCAGAACTACCCACAAGTTAATTCGACTCAATACTGCACTGTATCGTTCATGAAAGGCCAACACCACAACATTCCATACCAAAACAACGCTCACACATTCAATATCATTTATACATAATATCACAGCCAAATAATCCTATCATCAGTCCAACCATGTCAGTAAAGTCACGAATTTGAATAAATACGTCACCATAGCGGACCAATTTTCCCGGAATACTGCAGAAATACGACACGTATTGATGCATCAAGCTATTATGGGGGGGGCATCATTGCGTGTCGCCGCCACTGTCGGGCCCCCTTCCCATGTACACGCCAACTTGCGGCACACCTTAGCAAGGTAGTTTCAACTTTGGTTGACTTAGTTGGAACAAAACCTCGAATAAACATACCTACGTCCATCAAAACCAATTGATAATCGCCCTACTGCAGTCGCGGCTTGCATTTCACCTAAATTCGACTTGCAGGAAAATGTGAGCTCTCGCAGGAAGTGTACAGTGATAGCAGGAATAGAGTTTCCTCTTCGCGGAACGTGCCTCTCTCGCGAACAACTACTCCTATTGATTTGTGACATGTGTCGGTGAAGTCATGCGCCATTTCGGTGTTTTTGTTATTGTCGGTTGTGATTTGTGATTTGTGATATATTTGAAAATATGTGTTGTTTGTGACATGGCGGAGATAAAGCCATTGTATTCGACATGTGTTGCAGTTCTAGGATTCATTTGTTTCGTCGTTGGCGCCACTGCAGTTGGGATACCGATGTGGGGATATTTTGATACGCCGCATGGTGAGTTTGAATTTTACGTTGGATATGATGCTGCGATTTCGGTTACGCGTTTTGGCGGTTACTTTGAATACGAAGAAAAAATCTTGTATTATTTCAAGGATTCGGCTCTAAATTCGAAATTTTCAAGGTTCGAAATTCTAGACCAAACAAAAATAAATCTTCATTACTTTGAGTGAGCGAATATTCAATGATAAATAATTATTTATTATATATTATAAAACGGTAAAATGTGCTTTTCCTATGAGTGGAAAATGTTAATTTCACGAGCAAGTGTATAAAGACTTTTTACCGTCATGTGCAATGTTCTATTTTATTCTTCAGCGGAAATATCTAACAAAAATTGATAAAAGGAAGAAGTTTGAATTATTATTGGGGGTCAAATTGTCTTGATCGCTGTACTGTTTAGGCTTGTCATGGATTTCGTTTATAACAACGTGAGTTGTTTTGACTGTTATCAGTAGTAATATCCCTAGGACATTGATAATAGACGAGATAATTTTATGACAATCGAAAGCTCGTTCCTTGGTAACAGCCCGAAGCCGAAGGCTGAGGGCTGTTCCCAACAACGAGCTTGAGAAATTTGTCATAAAATGATGAGGCATTTGTCAATGTCCGAGGGATATTCGGTGGAAAATGTTTTGACAAAAAAATTTATAACTCATCACAATGAAACATTTATTTATTTATTAAAAGTACTGTTAGTGAAAGTACAATTATTAAAATTCAACTTAACATTGAATTCGTTGCTGTTTTCACTATAGATCTATAACCACGCATAATATTTATGATCTTGTTGAGGTGTTCTTGATCGAGATTTAAGTATAGTTTTATAGAATTTTGATTGCTATGACCAGTAATTTCCAGCAATTCTTCTATACCACTTTTTGCCAATTCGCTAACAGCAGTTGATCTATTCGAGTGATTTGTTATCTTTTTGTCCTTTGAATTCAAGCCAATTGCCTCAGCAGCAGATTTGATCCGTCCCATTTATTGTATTTCTTCCAACAGGTACATTATCGTACCATTTGTCAGTTTCATTTTTCCAGTGTCGATTTGGTTTTAAGAATGGTCGTGGTGAGGTAATATTGTCGCCTCGTTTTAATATCAGTTTATGAAAAAGACGTACAGGGCAGCTTTGTCTTTCACTATTGGAAACCAACCATTCACTACTTGTACAGCTTTAAGAACCACCTTGGCACGTTTTACTGAACACCGGGTTGTATTCAATGCGATTTATTGGAGAGTCATCATTATTTTTCTCGATTTGAAAAAAAATCACCTCCTCGCCACGCTAATTCTACAGCAGCAATATGGTAAAATTTTCGCATCTGACCTTCGGGAGTATTTTCATCCCATAGCAATATTATTTTGTTAACTTCAGACAAATTCAACGAAACTGAACTGGACTTACGTTTACATGGATCTGCTTGTAGGTTTCTTCCTGATTGAATCGCGGGCATCTCGGGCTGGTTTAAAGTATTGTTAAACGGGTCAATCATAATATTATAGTCATTATAGTACTTTTCTTGCAAAAGTTTGCACGAAACGTTCCACATTGTCTTCACCGTTGCTTCTTTAAATTCGGACCCGTCTTTCTTTCTCATATTGACCGCCCAATCTTTTAGCATCGAGGCCAATTCTTCTAAGCTTCTATGTTCATTCAATTCATATTCTCGTTCGCAGCAAAATTCCATAAATATTCTCCAAATATATTTGTGACTGTAGGTTGTATTTCTGGGAATTTTTTCTTTGATTAGCGCATTTATACTTTGTAAATTCGCATTGCCAAAACGTGACATTTTAAATTTGGAAAATTAAAAATTTTAATTCACTAAATCAAGTATCAGTGTAATGTTGACATGATTAGGTGAAATTGTTTCATATGACACAAAATACAAAATTTTAATGGTTGTTAGAACTGTCAAAAAAATTCAATAGTAATTTATCGAGTGCAATGGAAATTATAGATACATTTCCATTGCACGAATTGTATTTGATGACAGAATTTCATGAATCAGATTTTTTTTTTTTATATTCTCGTAAGCATAACTGTGTTTTAATTGTAACAATTTTATTAACTAGATATGAATACTTCTAAATTTGTGAAGCTTATTTGAAATATCAAAATAAAAAAAATAGTTTATGTTATTATTCTATTATTTAAAAATTAATATGTTAATACGTTATTGGGTCATTGACTTGCTTATTTTTTCTCATAAAAATGTTAGGTACCTATAATAATAGTAAGTTGATACTTTTGGGGGCTTCTGTACTGTGCAATTATCCGTAATCCTGCACTAGTGCATGATTATCACTCAATCACATTTTGATTGGTTCAAATTGACAATTAAAACATGTCATTTTATTGTTGGAATGCCAGTTTTGACAGGGGAATGAAATTATCGATATTAATGATTTTAATAAAGAAAACGAAAATAGGGATGAAGATGCTTTGCCAGATGATGAAATTAAGAAGATGGTGAAAGTTTACTCGCAGACATTGCGCGTATCATATTAAGTGTATTATTAGTTTTGAAACAAATGAATATTCCTGAATGGTAGGAATTGACATATGCGTGGGTAAATATTGTTTGATTCCACTATTTTAAAACTTTACACTTCTTCTTGGCCTTCAGAGATAGTTTATTTTCTTGACACCAGCTGATTAGGGATTGAAGATCATTCTGTAACATTACACAATCATTCGAATTTCTAATTTCTAATAGAAAAGCAGAGGTCCCAGGTTAGAACCCTGCGGAACACCCGAAGTAGCACAAAATTTGAGAGATTTGACACCTTCATATTCTACATATAGTTCTCTATGAGATGAGAAGGAGCCTAATAACGATTTAAGGTTTTTTGCAATACCTGTATAATTTGGTCGGCCGTTGTTGAAGTGATACTCGATCAAAAGCTTTGCTGAAATCTGTATATATCATGTCAATCTGATGATTACTAGCAAGACACACACACACACACATATATAAATATATATATATATATATATATATATATATATATATATATATATATATATATATATATATATACAAAAATAGGGATATTGGGGTAAGCAGCAATGAAAAAGTAAACTCTTTAATGTTTATCCAAGCTTTCGGAAATGTTTATTTCCATCATCAGGGAGAAACTTTGTTGAAGTTGGTTTCAATGATGTTAAACATATTCATCTCAGTTTCCCTTGTCACACCAATAGAGTACACAGTTATATTTGTATAGTTTAAAAAAACGCTAATGTGGTTGTAGTAACTTTGAACTTCGTTTAATTCCTCGATCTACGTTTTTTTTTCTTTTGTATCACTATGTTAGACTATGTTAGATGAAAATGTTTAACATAATTGAATCCAACCACAACAAAGTTTCTCCCTGATGATGGAAATAAACATTTCCGAAAGATTGGATAAACATATATATATATATATATATATATATATATATATATATATATATATATATATAGTGTCTAGCCAATTGCCAACTCCGTTATTATTGATGTTACAATTTCGGTTAAATGGGAACTGGTAGCATTTGATGGCTTCTCGATGCCGAAAACAAAACAAAAAGTGACAGTCGCGTTGTCATAATATTTCATAAAATGATATTTTTTTCAATGGAACACCCTATATTTTTTCATCCATTTCGATTCGTAATAACATTCTCAACAACAAAGCTCATATCACTTTTCTTCCTAAAGTGGAAAATGAGCGACTTATGTGGAAATATTTATTTCTTTCACTACTACAAAAAAAAAAATTGTTTTGGCGAATAAAACCTCATGATTGTCCAAACACCCATTTTTTGAACTTATACGAATGACAATATTTTGTTACTAATAGCAAAATAAGACAGTAAAAAGAAAAAATTGCGCTGGGATGTGAACTCGTAAAACCCGTGATCATCATGTCGCCAAAACGAAGAAATTTTTTGTACTAGTGAAAGAAATAAATATTTCCACATAAGTCGCTCATTTTCCACTTTAGGAAGAAAAGTGATATGAGCTTTGTTGTTGAGAATGTTATTACGAATCGAAATAGCTGAAAAAATATAGGGTGTTCCATTGAAAAAAATATCATTTTATGAAATATTATAACAACGCGACTGTCAATTTTTTTTGTTTTCGGCATCGAGAAGGCCACTAAAAATGCTACCAGTTTGCCCATTCAACCGAAATCGTAGCATCAATAATAACGGAGTTGGCAATGGTGCCGACTTAATTTGGAACACCCTGTATATATATATATATATATATATATATATATATATATATAATATTGTTTATATTGTTTATATTGTCGAAAATCAGTAAAGCAGTTAGTTATGAGATGCATGAATTTTCGATTTATTCATGTACAAATTACAATTTGCTTCATGTGTGGACAAATTAGAATCTATCTATGAATAATTGGTAATTTTAACCAGATACGGATACTTTACGTGTTATTAGTGAGCAAATATTTAGTGTATTCATCTGAATACAGATGTTCTGTTTGTAATGAGTTGATTGATTTAGTCATAACAAAGTTTTAGAATGGGAAGTTTAACAGCTCCTCAAGGGGGTATTTCCGAACCGTCTTCTCATACGGGTTCGTACATTTTGTTTCCTCTCTTACAGTCACGTGATCGAGATAAATACATCCTTCTCCTTTCTCATAATTATGTTCTCAGGTAATAACAGCCCTGCTATAATGCCATGACACCATGTAAAATGCCTTTCGTCTACCCTATATTTTCTTCGTTTGTCAAAATATCTCATAAAATAATCTTGTTCAATGCTTCGTTTCTGAAACTCCCCAATAATGAAAGATATTATAAGTTTAACTTTATTGGACCAAAAATATTCAATCGCCTACGCGAAGTAATAAAATCCAATAAAGATCTTATAACATTCAAAATAAGTCAGAAGTCTTTTCGGCTTAGTAAACGTTTTTATAGACTTGATGAGTTCGTATTCGATTCACTGTGATCTCCATCATAGAACGAAATTGTATTGTACTGAAGGTATCTTAATTTTTATCCCTTTTTATTCGTCGTATGTTTGTTAGTGCCCATTAGTATTAAGTATTACTTGATTATGCCTATACAAAAAAAAAAAATTGTCATTTGAAGGAAAATAAAGAATTAAGTATTCTGTTTGGAATGATTCAGACAAATAATTCTCATTTGATTCGTTGATCATAAGCTGAAACAATTCCAGACGACGAAAACACAAAACATATGGAGAAATAGATAACTTGAAGAATATAATGGAAAAGGAATGGAATTTAATGAAACTTATTGATAAGTTTACTTCTATCCTCACTAAGCTTTTGAAAATTCTGTTCGAAATAAAGATGACCTACATTTATTTGCCTTCCAGTCATCTTACTTATTTTTCCAGCGATTTCCAGAGAACAAGATTTTTAATGATACTTAGAAATGTTTGAACGGATTACTTCACTCCATCCCCACAGAAGTAACATGTAATGGCACTCTTACTATATCATAAAATCGTGTTCAATTTGTGCTATACGCCATCTTGGTATGAACTGAATACCACAGAAAATATTCGAAAGAACGACATTTTTCATTTAACGTATAATGTGCCTCATTCATTCTCAGCTGTGTTGCTTGTAGGCTAGTTAAATCTGCCATTAACTTATAATTACCGCAGACAGCAGAAGTGACAGTATTCTCGATAATAATTTTGTCGTCTGACTAGGTTGGGCAGAAACTTTCATTCATTAGCGTCTTAAAATATAATGAAAAGGAAGGGACTAGTCAAATAATTCATTGAGGTGATACATTTTCGCTGGAGATCGGGTTCGATCTACGAGAAATCTAATGAATGGAATTGAAGTGGAGGACTGATCGACCAAATGCCCAAATTTTTTATATGTAGGTACCTACTGAAAATCCATAATCAGAATTTACAAGGAGCTGATCGATCTTTTTGAAAGCAGCTTTAAGGTTATAAATATATGTAGGGGCAGTAAACGGGTGTATGCGTGTAGCAGAACCAATAGTTTTTTGTTTCTATTACGTTCAGTGTTTATCAATTATAATTCAAAGCGCTTTCGACGTATAGTGCTTGCCTACAAAGTAAGTGAATACATGATAAATGCTTATTGTTTAAGTCTTTCTCAAGTGAAATTTCAATAAATAATAAGTAATTATCAAGAGATCTTCTGCTCTATTGATTCTGTGACTAGGAAATCGACTGTGCCATCATACGAATGACGATCCGTAGTTATATCCTGTTATGTTTTCGACTCATAACAATCATTGCTTAATTTGTTATGATCATTCAAGAGCAAAAAAGCCTGTTTTTTTCATTTTTCGCTTATAACATAAAAACTAATGAAGCAATTTCGATTGTAGAGAATCAAAACTCAAAAAAATGAGCCCTGGCACGACTCGATCGGATTATTAATAATGGAAAAAACTTAAAAAACAAATAAATATGCGTTTTTTTTTAATTCATAACATTTTTGAAGTTGTAACGCAGGCTCTCCGAGACAGTATTGATTGATATGTACTTCATGTATAGAAAACTCGGCGCTGTCGTTGAAATGGTGCGAAATAATAGAGAAGTACTTGCAAACATGATCGAAAAATTCAAATTGCAATTATGCAAAAAATAATTATTCAACACCGCCTGAGTTTTCTACAGATGAAGTACATATGAATCACTACTATGTTGCGGAGAGCCTCAGCCACAACTTAACAAATGGCAGTGTTATGAATTTTTGAAATGAAACGCTGATTTTTTCTGTTTCCCCCGTTACTAATGATCCAATCGAGTCGTGTCAGTGCTCATTTTTTTTTCGTATGATGGCACGAAAAAATCTCTTATGATTGGCCTAATAGAGTTATTTATTTTGTTTTGGAAGAGATTTGGGAGTGAAAACGTTGGAAGAAAGATGAGTTTTTCGAAGATTGAGGTATTATTTTGATTTGCCTCAAATTATTTCGAACGCCTGTGGAGTGGAAGGAAAGATCTTTTCAATTTTGTTTATTATTCAGGGGCAGGTTATTGTTCAGTAACACGTTTTCAATATGTAGGTCCTCAAAAAAATCTAATCTATTTAAGTCCTTTATTTGTTAATTAGTCCTTATTTTTCGAACCTCAGTTTTCATAAAAAACGGCATATCTGTTTAAATAATAGCTCTAAAAATGTTTCGCCTCTTGGAGCCCTTATATATATATATATATATATATATATATATATATATATATATATATATATATATATATATATATATATATATAATATATATATTTATAAACTCAACAACCATAAAAGTTTTTAAAAGTTGTTTATTTTGTTTATTATAATTTTAAGTTAACAAAAAACGGAAAATCCAAAAAATATTGTTAATTTTTGTTTATCATATCCAATGAAACAAGAATGCCTTTGTTTCATAATAACATTCAAAAAATTCTTAGGACATGAAGAAATTGATTAGTTGCCATTTTGTTGTCTAGAGAATTTAATTACCTATTTTACGGAAAAAAAATGTAATTTTTTTTATATTAATTATATTTTATGAGTTACAAATTTAATAATATTTAAAATTTAATTGTTTTTGGGTTAACCATTTGTTATAAGCTAATTTCAAATCTCAATTGATTCTTTTTCTGAAACTTCTTAAAATTTGAAAATCAACCAGATGTAACAAAGTCTTAAAAAACTGTTTTTTCTAAATTTTTTTTTCAATTTAAATCTATAAAAAATATAAAAAAAATTTTTTGGCTTTTTGTTGCATATGTTTGTTTTTGTTATTTTTGGTAGTTTAATTTTTTTTATGAGATTTGATATTTGTTTATAACAAATTGTTAACTTGTTATTCAACTAATTATTTAAATAATGGAACTATAAAAAAAGATTATAAACAATAAAAAAAAATTGAAGAAATATTTTTTTCTGTAGAATAAACATATTATCTAAACAACAAAATAACAGAATTATTTTTTCAAAAATATTCAATTAATCAATTTGTTTATAAACAATTTAAAAACAGATGCCCTTAAATTTTTTTTTTCGAATTATTTTAATGCCTTCGTTTGATGCAAAAACAGAAATATCAACAATATTTTTTTAATTTTTCAGTTTTTGTTAACTTTAAAAAATTATCATAAACAAAATAAACAACTCTCAAGAACTTTTATAACGTGATCTTGTTGAGTAATATATATATATATATATATATATATATATATATATATATATATTATATTATATATATATATATATATATATATATATATATATATCGAGGGGACTGTTAAAAACAAATGGAAGGAATTTAATGGACATAGCCCTCAGAGAAAAGTGTTAACCGTAGACACGTGTTTCGGGTTCTCGGCCCTCATCAGTACGGTGGAGAGGTGCAAGGGTGAACAACACTTGGTAGAAAACGACAAATCAACGGAGTCAACAAACAGAAGCCAGCCGCTCATTTGTGGTTCCGGTCAGCAGACCCTGGATTCCAGCTATAGCTGCCTCCGTGGTGACGTTGGTTGTTGCCCTGGAATGCAGGGTCTGCTGACCGGAACCACAAATGAGCGGCTGGCTTCTGTTTGTTGACTCCGTTTATTTGTCGTTTTCTATCAAGTGTTGTTCATCCTTGCACTTCTCCACCGTACTGATGAGGGCCGAGAGCCCGAAACACGTGTCTACGGTTAACACTTTTCTCTGAGGGCGATGTCCATTAAATTCCTTCCATTTTGTTATATATATATAAATATATATATATATATATATATTTATATATATATATATATATATATATATATATATATATATATATATATATATATGAAGGCCTCCAAAGGGCAAAACATTTTTAGAGCTATTACTTAAACATGTATGCCGTTTCTTATGAGATCTGAGTTCCAAAAAATAAGGACTAATTAACAAATGCCTAACTTGTTGAAAAATGAACAATTTTTTTTGCTAACGGGACCTTGTTCTTTCAATTGTTAAAAACACACCATAATTTATTAAGTATTTAATTGAATGTGGTGAAATCAACTAACGAGAATATTCAAAAATAATTTCGATTATATAACAATAAATAGTTGAAGTAGATAATCATATTATTTAACAGTTTATAGTTGGAGTAAGCTAGGTAAGTAAGTATTTTGGAAGTAATAAAAAATTAAAAAGGTATTGATAGTAGATTTCAGCCACAAAAAATTTAAAAATAAAAACTTTTCAACACAAAATTAAACCGACGAAAAAATCAACTGGAAAGCAAAAAATAATATAAACCTTCTAGTCCTAATGATAATTGAGCTCCTAAACTAATGTGAGTAACTAATTTTGAGTCGGCGCCAAACAAACTAGCAATTGAATTGGGTAAACCGTAAAATGATGGCAGCAAGATGCACAGCGGCGTTTTGATTACTTCTTCGAAGTAATATAATGATCTTTGATAATTGTTTGTTTGGCGCCGACTCAACATTAGTTACTCACATTAGTTTAGGAGCTCAATTATCATTAAGACTGAGATGGTTTATTTTATTTTTTGCTTTTCAGTTGATTTTTTCGTCGAATTAATTTTTTGTTAAAAAGTTTTTTTTGTTTTGTTAATAACGATGCCAATTTTTGTCAGCAGAAAGAAATAAAAGAATATCTTCCTCAGAATTGCATTCCGAATTGAAAGAGCTACTACTTATATTTTGTTGAGACTTGGTACTATTTTCCGCAGGAAACTCACTTCTCGATTAGACTATTCGCAATCCACTGTTTTGACATAATTTTTTTTCTGGGGTGGGTATAACGATGTATCCAAGTTTTACTTACAATTAATAATTGACGCCGAAACTATGATTCATTGCGCCTGAACTGCGACAACAGAGCGTTGGAAATGTTAATTCGAACACTTTTTGGCCTAACGTAAGCGAACGCGTTACCCAACACGCGACAGCTTGCTCATGCCTAATTCGTCATGCAATATGTGACAAACACGTTCTTTGGATATATTTGAAGCCTCTGCTATCTCGCTCCCTTAAATTCGGCGTTCGTGAACTACAGCGATGGTATCGTCAGTGGTTCAGTTTTTGGATGTCCCGAACGTTCATCGTCTCCCAAGTTTTCACGGCTACGTTTAAATTCAGCTGCCCAAAATTCCAACTCGTCTTTGGTTTGCGTAGGTGTATTGCCTTTCAAAAACAAATATTTAATGACCGCTTACTACTCGATTTTTTCCATTTTCACAAAAACATTCACATCGGCTCACTCGAACGTTTGTCAAACAACAACTTCGCGTCCAAAATGGCTGCAATTTTGGTGAGTACCTTTCAAAAGATGCGCAACCATACTCCCTAGCTATTGCTGACATCTTCGTGTTTAGGTAGGAAACTTTTCAGACTACCCTCGTATACTCATTTAGTTCAAATATCACATAATTTTTTATTAAAATAATATAATTTACAGTTCACCTCAATATCAATTCAATCATATTTCGCCATCAAATGAACGAATTTGTTTGATTCAAATACAACGTATTTCATTTAATATTTTCTTCTCTAATAATGAAAGCGCGTGGCCCTTATATAAGGCCACTCGCATTTATCTCAAGTTACATCAAACCAAATAATGTAAGAGTTGTTGAATTGCTATATGAAAGCTAAAAACCTCTTTTCATGTGTTCCAATGTATTTTCAATAAAAGTGTTCAATTATTCTCTTTTCTTGCAAAAAAAACTTGTACCAAGTTATACTATTACGGATTTCATCATTATTGATAAATAATATAGCAATTATTCACATTTCATTCCCAATCATTTTTTATATTTGCCGGAAGTAAATAAAGGATCATTCGCCAATCCGGCCTGAGCCTGAACTAATAGCATATTTCCAATTTCCTCAAATACAAATATTCATTTTGCTCCTGCTTTGCAAAAGAAATATCCATATATTTCTGCGTTTCAATCTTGAAAATAAACGAACCAGACATCATGTTCCAAAACACTAGCTCCGTGAAAATGAATGTCATTGTCAAAGCTATAAAGGCGACTTGATGCGAGAACCTCGTTACAGTTATATCTAACAGCATGAAAAATAATAGAAAACAACCGTTAAGCGGAGGCCATAAAATTAACTGACGCAAGAAATGAGAGAATGGGCGGACTTGGAATCATTTCTTCATAGTACTTTCACAGGAAAATAGGTTTCGGTTATCGTTGTAGAATTAAATGCATCAAATAACTTCCTACATTCTGCTCAATGCAATCTCTGGTTATATTTATATTTTCCATGGCATTCCAAAACAGTAACTTGATGACGTTGTGATCATTATAGAAGGTGTATACTAACGTGTTGCACTCCCTGACTGGCGGCTGTGTGATTTTGTATCAACGTACAGTGGTTAAAAAGAACACTGGCAATTGCCTGATGCAAGATATACGTTCAAATATGTGAAACTTTCAACTGATTGTTTAAGAAATGTAAAAAAAACAATCTGAGAATCAGCATTCGTTGCAGACTACCGGCGGTTTTATTTCTTAATGGACTTATCAAGTTATAGCGGTAGTGTAACAAGTTAGTTTAGACACTTCTGGGATTGTGTGAGAGTTCCATCCCCATGTACTTCCGAACGATATTGATAAAAGTTCAAAATCTCTTGAATATTCCAAGTACTTGAATACTCACATGGTTTTTCTCAAATACTCGGAAAAAACTCTCATAACTTCCCCTATTATCATTGTGAAACAACTACCTTCATCTTGTTGCCATTTCTCAGAATTAGAATAGAAACAGCACATGCCTCAGTAAATTATTTGTTTTTGAAGATTTCACAATCCACCATAACTCATATAATAAATTGGCATGCTATTTTTGAAATATATTCATGTACCAATATCGGTTACTTTTTCTCTTCCACTTCCAAGTTATCATTATATTTGTCTTCTCAATTCATACAAACATGTAGAATTTGAGATACATTTCACAAGAATTCGTTTGATATTCATAGTAGGCAAATAAATAGTAATACTTGTAGCGTTACAAAATTCAATTCCCCTTCCTTTTTGAGGAAAACGAAATAAAAGTGATTTTTCAGAGACTACTATGTTTGTTTTATATAGCGGTGCCTATGAGCTGCTCAGATACGGGAGGTCGTGGATACGTTATCTGTCAGTGGCCACGATTATACCGTGTCTTGGTATGCTGACTAATGATTATATTCCAACCAAATTCTGTTAGTCAGTGTGGTATAAACTGTGCACTTGGTCAAGTAACGAGCTTGGTTTGGTACCGAAATTTGTTGTGTACCAGACTATAATACTAAGTTGACTAAGATGGTGTTAACAGTATGATAAGTTTTACCAATCGTGACTGTAAATTTTGGTTTGAAACATTGCTAAGCCTTCTGTCGTGGTTATCGCACTGGCTGAATGAACCGAATGGAAACAATAGCCATAAAAAAGAGAGCGAGAGAGTGTTAGTGAAAAATATGTTTTGTGATTCCTAACCTTAGTTTCCGCATCATCACCTCGGAAATTGTTTTATATATTTTTGTTAGTATTTTTTATATGAAATAAGTTGCTGTAGTTCAGAACCTCCTATAAAAAAGTCCAAAGGTATTAATTGGACAGATGAAGAAACCAATGCGTTTCTCCAAATATTTTTGGATAAGAAAATTATATCAATTTTGGATGGCAAAAAATTTAAACACCTGGACATTTACAAGAGCCTTGAAGAAGACTTGTTGAGTAGGGGCTTTACAAAAACTGCTGAACAAATAAAATTAAAAATGACAGCCTGAGCTCACTGACATCCAGACATTGTCATTGACAGATGACACAATTCCGAATTAGATAGCAGAGTTCCAAACCTTTCTCTTGGTTACATGACTAAATAAATACCAAACCAGAACCAAGTTGGTTAATTAATCATTTGACAAAACACGATGTAAATAAACGATTACTAAAACATTTGGTTTGAATTTATTCACATACACTTGGTAAGGTTACCAAATTCACATACGGTATAAACGTGGCCAGTGAAATTGAGGTAGATTCTTCAATAAGTCTAAAATTCAAAAGATATGAAGATAAATTGAGCGCCAGGTTATTTTTTGAGAAAAATGACCAAAAACAAAATAGATTTCTCTTGAAGAATTTGTTGTGTGATTCTCGGCATGAAACAATAATACTATATGATACATGTATTAGCAATTAAAAAATGAGAAAAAATTGGTGTTACAATAAAAAAAAATATAAACTTCTTGGTGTAGTTGCTTGAATTAACATAGAAAAAATTGTTTTGTTTGCTCTTTGACTCTCGATGTACAATAACTGTCTGCTGGTTATTTGAATATTACTTCTGATCAGGTTCGTTGGCAGTTAGTAACTTACTTCAGAGCTCTGCGAAGAAGTGGGTTCTCGAGATGAGTACTAGTGTGACTCTGCGAGAATAGGTAAATGAGTAGTTGGCTCCTACATAGTGATTTTCTCTGTACTTACTTTTCGATTGAAAATTATAAGAATTTTGTAACAGTTGATGATAGTTTAATATATCTTCTAGGTTTAGTGTTTAGAATTACCTATTTAATTCACAAGTTGTCGCTACTCTTTGAATATGATATCATCATTATGCAAGTATTTCAGTCATAATAATAACGCTGTATTTTTGAATACTATATATTTCAACGTTCAACTCCAAGAAATGATTTTCAGGGGTTCAATGACTGTATATAGGCACCCGCTAAAAACAGAGAATGGTCAGGAACCCACTAACAGTGTGAATCAACTTTAGTGAATAAATACAGTTTTTTTGGAAAATAATATTGAAAATCCAAAAAGGTTATTCAATAAAAAATATAAACTTATTATTAAGAAAATATCTGAAAAGTAATGAAAGCAATAGATGATGTGTTTCATATTCGAGAAGCGTTTCGAAAGTTCAATATCCCACAAGCTTCTCTTTAGTTTCGTAAGAGTGATGAGTTTATATAAACTAGCTTTGACAGTTGAGGAGGAAGCTGTTTGGTACGATAGCATGAAAAGCATTTTAAACTTTATGTTATGTTTTTTCCTTGAAACTTGTTTTTCTTAAAAATGTTTTTTTTCTTAAAATATCAGGTCCAACGCAATCCGGAGCCAAACCCAAACCTCAACCCACTTTTTTTCAACCAACTATAAAAAAACAAACATAACCTTTAAAAAATACAAATGCAACCCAACCCGGAGCAAAACCAATCCTCAACTCTCTTTCCTTCAACTAACTTTAACACAAAAAACAACCTTTAAAAAATTATTAAGTTTTGGCCAATATCTCCGATACTATCGGTTATTTGACTTTAGCGCAATGGTAACTTTTAATCTGGAAAACTTCCTCTTAACAATATCAAAAAAATAAAGAAAAATAACAGAAAATTAAACCCCGACGAAATACGGAACTGAAAAGTAAAAAATAAAATGAACCTTCTTAGTCTGGATAACTAAGCTCCCAAACTAATGTAAGTAACTAATTTTGAGTCGGCGCCAAACAAACAAGCAAATGAATTAGATAAGGCGTAAAATGATGGCATCGAGTTGCTCGGTGACATTCTGGTAATTCAATGACTTTGTTGATTGTTCGTTTGGCGCTGACTCAAAATTAGTTACTCACATTAGTTAAGGAGCTTTGTTATCGAGACTAAAAAGGTTTATTTTATTTTTTACTTTTCAGTTCCGTATTTCGTCGGTTTAATTTTTTGTTAAAAAGTTTTTATTTTTAAAATTTCTGTGGCTGTCATCTATTAATTACTACCTACTTGTTTTTTTATTACTTCCAAAATACTTACTTACCCACCCTATTTCTGTAATTCTTACAAATCTCTGACGTCACCGCCGCAATCCAGTGGCCAGGCAGCGTTTGCGCACGTGACAGACTGATTCATGTTTCAACAATGAATGACTTTTGTATAAAAATATATATTCAGGAAGAAAAATTACATACATCTCCAAAAGTTGAGATTGCATAAATCTCATTATCACCGAAAGCTGTTTTGCATGAAAATCGATATGTGCCAGAAATATTGCAATTTTTGCTGCGTGAATCAGGCTGAAAAAGTATCCGAAAACAAAGAAACGTTTAACCTTGCATGTGGAAAAATGTATGCGTGTACATTCCTAATTTTCATTGTTATGAACAATCACAACTAATTTATTCATAGTTTGCAATTGAAGTTGGTTTGCAAAATATTCATTTGGGTATATATCGTCCTTAATGCAATATCTTCCAACTTTTCCATCGACATCATATATATTTCAGATGGAATTGATAATGGTTTTAAAAAATGTAACACATTCATATTGAACAAAAAATCGTGAAACTTCTAGTATACAGATAACGAAAATATTAATGAAAAACAATAGTATTCTTTCCAGCGTAAAATCACATGCCATATTTTGAAAATATCATTCCGATATTATATAAAAACTTTTTAACAACAAATTAAACCGACGAAATACAGAACTGAAAAGTAAAAAATAAAATAAACCTTAGTCTCAGTAACTAATCTCCTAAACTAATGTAACCATCGATGGCTAAAAAATCCGGGCCCTGAGACCAGAGCAGCATATGTCGAGGCTAGAGGCATATGCAAAGAGACAATAGAATGCTCAAAAGATGCCCACAATGCCAAAATAAGATCAAAACTTGCTGAATGTCCTAACGGATCCCGTTCATTTTGGTCTTTCGCCAAAGCTGTGGGAAGAAACTTCACTTCCAGCTCATTTCCTCCTCTAACCAAAGAAGATGGAACACTAGCAACGACTGCCCAGGAAAAAGCCAATATCTTTGCGCACCTATTTGCTGGAAATTCCACTCTGGATTCATCGGGAAAACAACCCCCGAACATTACACCTATTGACAGTCACATGCCCGAGATCACCTTTCGCCAACGTACTATCAGAAAGATTTTGCTGGGTCTCAACACCAACAAAGCCTGTGGATCTGACGGAATCCCGCCATTGTTCTCAAGAAATGTGGCCCGAACACCTGTTCTTTGCAAGTTGTTCAACCACTCTTACAATTTGGGGTATTTCCGTCCAATTGGAAAATTGCAAGAGTACAGCCAGTCCCTAAAAAGGCAAAAGGCCCTACCTAGCAACTACAGACCTATCGCACTGCTATCTATTATTTCAAAATACGACAGCACTCAGTTTAACCATCAAATCGAGCTCATACATATCTGGAAGACTCAGGAATTGTCAACGATAGGCAATATGGCTTCCGCCATCAGAGATCAACTGGTGACCTGCTCGCTTACGTCTCACATATATGGCAGCTATCTATTGAAAAGTATGGAGAAACTTTAGCTGTGGCATTAGATATCTCCAAGGCGTTCGATCGAGTTTGGCACCAGGGACTCCTCGCCAAGCTTCCGTCTTTGGCTTGCCCCCAGCTGTGTCTCTGCTTGCTAGTTTCTCTCAAACAGGTCTCTCCATGTAGTGGTCGATGGAGCTTCATCTGACACTCTACTCATAAATGCTGGTGTTCCGCAAGGATCTATTCGCGCACCAACACTATTTCTACTTCACATCAACGACCTGTTGAAAGCAACTTCATGTCCAGTACACAGCTCTGCCGATGATAGTACCCTCCATACCGCTTTCTCTTCCAGGGCCCCTATATCAGCCCGTGAAACCAGAAATGAACGAGGAAGAAATGTTAATGATATAAATATGGACTTAGCAACAATTCTCGAGTGGGGATCTAATAACTTGGTAGAATTCAATGCAAACAGAACACAAGCATGTCTTTTCTCTAGAAAAGCCGATCTCACTGTGCCTAACATAACTTTGTCAGGAGTAACCATACCACTTGAAGTCATCCATATCGATGCTTGGTATTACTATCAGCAATAACCTTTCCTGGGAAAATCACGTGAGGTCCATTGCCAAAATGCATCCCAAAACTTGGTTTTTGTTTCGTGCCAAGAGCTATTTCACCCCCACTCAGCTGCTTATGATCTATAAGGCACAGATCCGACCTGTCCTGGAATACTGTTCCCATATTTGGAGCGCGGCACCTAAACATATCCTGAGGCTATTGGATTCTGTCAAAAAAAAGGCAATTCGTCTCGTCGGTGATGCCTCGCTTACTACCTCGCTCACTTGTCTGGAACACCGTAGAAAAGTTAGCGATTTGTCTCTATTTTATAGATATTTTCATGGGCGATGCTCTTCTGAAATATCAACAATCGTTCCTGCTTTGGCAGTCTCTTCGAGATTAACCCGTCAAGTTCAGTCATCACACCCCTTCGTGGTCACTTTGGAGACCTGCAGAACATCACTTTCCAAAGACTCGTTCATCCAACGAACAGCGAGGCTTTGGAACTCATTGCCTAGGGAGGTGTTCCCCGAGGCATACAACCTCCAGAAATTTAAGAAGAACACCAACTCCTACCTTCTTTTCCTTGGTTCCCACGATGCTCTCTGAACATTACAGGATATCCATTTTCGTGGGAACCAGAACATAAAAAAAAAAAAAAGTAACTAATTTCGAATCGGCGCCAAACAAGCAAATGAAGTTGGGCGGTGACATTCTGATAATTTTTTTGAAGTAATTTAATGATTTTCGTTGATTGTTTATTTAGCGCCGACTCAAAATTAGTTACTTACATTAGTTTAGGAGCTTAGTTATTGAGACTAAGAAGGTTTTTTTTTATTTTTTACTTTTCAGTTCCGTATTTCGTCGGTTTAACTTTTTGTTAGAAAGTTTTTATTTTTCAATTTTCTGTAGCTGAAATTTACCAATTACTAACTGCTTGTTTTTTTATTACTTCCAAAATACTTACTTACCCATCGTACTTCAACTATTACCAGTTGAATAATATGATTATCTACTATTGTTGTAATATAAATTATTTTTGTTGTTATGGTTAGTTTATTTCATTACTTTGTATATCATTTCATCCTCTCATAGAATATAATGATTGTGATAATGACACTAGCGATCTGTCACTGTCAACTACATATGTGTGCCAATGTTCACAAGTGAAAAATCAATTATCCCCTATTTTTCTACCCGTAAGGGTGGATAATTCCATTCGAAATCCAAATATGATCAACTATGAGGTATACCCTATCTGATAAAAGGAGAATCATCCAAATCGAAGATCCCAGTACAAAGTTATTCTGATAGAATCGGTTAACGGACCAGAATTCAGAGGGTGAGTGATCAATATCCTTCATTTTGCTACCCTCAGGAGTGGATTTCATCTTTCAAAGGGACCAACTTCGAAGTACACCCTATCCACTGAAAAAAGAATTATCTGAATCGGACGCCTCAGTGAAAGTTATGCGTGACGATATATAAAAAAAAAAACGAAAACCCTCCTAGTTTCGTCGGTTGAAAATAGCTCACTTGAAAAATATCAGAGTGAAACATTACTATTGAGCAAGTTTTCGGAGTTCTCTCATGCCCTGAAAGATCACCAATGGAGACAGACAAAAAAAACTCGAGAGTATGTGTATTCACAATTCTTTCCAGTATGAAAATACGAATTATTAAAAAGGGATGCCCAAATATACGTATAGGTTCTACTATCTTGCCTGTACTTCTCTATAATATTTGGAAAAAAGTTCTCTATAGGTATCGAAAAATTATTTTCCTAAAGTAGTATATACTGATTATATATTTTCGTAGTCTAGTACTGAAGCCGCTACTGTGTTCCATTGCGTCAACTCAAGTCTCCTTGAAAATGTAAAATAGCTTCCGGCGAAGCAGGTTGAACAAAAAAAACGGAATTCCGTTCCACTATCTGCACATCTGAATATCACGAGATTATCTACCAACAGATATATCCGGATTGAGAAAAGTCTATTTTTGTCATTGTACTGGATCTGGTAAACTCGATTTGAAGTAATGAGGTTATTGACATCAATATCTGTAGTATTTCAAAGAATATGTATTTTTTTTTTTCGATTTGGCCAGTTTTTTGTTCTTCACCTTTCTCCACCTGAGAATTGACAAAAAATTTCGCTAGAAAATATGTGAAGAAATTAAATAATGAATTTCGTGAATCATGTATCAAATAATATAATTGAAAATCATTGGTAAATGAACGAAGTTTGGTGGCCTATCAAAATATACATATACAAATTCACATTAACTTCAATATTTCATTAATTACTAAATTGAAATCCGAAACCACGAAATATCTTGAACATGTCATGTTCAAAATACCATGAGTAGAATGGAACAGAGTGTAAATCGAACTGACTGGACGGTACAAAACCTAAAAATTTCCTCAAGAAGAAGAAGAAGAAACGCTCCATAGAAATTCAGTTGTCAAAACACAGGAATACAACAAAACTATAAAATACATTCTACAACAGATGAATAATAAAGAAAAAATCCAAAGCAGCACCAATAACAAAATTACACAAAATTTTCGCTTGATAGGCGATCCCCAATATAGGAATAATATTATTTTGGACGCCTATGATCTCATATACCTCATCAATTCTCAGAACACTAAAAAACCGCAATCCTCCAAAAGGAGGGAATATCTTCCCAAATTCTGGTTGAAACCTCCATTTGAGAACAATCACTCCTAAAATTCATAAAAAGAAAGGAAACGAAAGTATCTCCTATTGTCGGGTACATAAATATCCCTATCAATGCTTTTATATTTCATCGGCAACGAAAGTTAATATTGGTATAGAATCCTGTTGTTTTGTACATATCTGTAATGAAACTTAATCGCGGTCCTGTTGAATAATGAAAAATATTTTTTCACAATCTATATACTTACTGAATATATTTTGATACAACCGTTCAAATCTATATCAACCCTAAATTTTACATTCTTATTTTATATTGTAGTATCCTGAAGAAGATTCTATAAAATTTGAAACGTCGGCAGAATATTAATAGTGCTTTCGGTTATTGAATCGAAATCCAATTATTAAAAAAAATATTTTCTTGACTTTTTCTGTGATTTCTGTTTCTTCGACTGACGTCAATAGAGCCTTGCGAAGAGAAACAAATGAGCGGAGAAGTCGCATACAATATCTATCTGATTTTTGACATTTAGGTTCTAGAAACATGGATGGATTTAACTCCCGAATCATTAACTTTCAGAGCAGTATCGATTACTAAATCTTCACAATTTTTTTGGTATACAAATCAAGAATATGAATAGTTGCTGAATGGATATTTTTACTCTACAAAAAGCTAAAAACAATTGATTCGCTAATGTAGATATAAGATATAAAAATATTTGGTAGGTTTTTCTTTTTTATGCTGGAAGATATTCAACTGACTGTACTGATTGCATCGGAAAGACGGTTATTTTTTTATATTTTCTCAAAATCATGAGTAAATCTATTTATATACCAGTTCCTGAACCAAAAAGAACAGCGACAAATCCTAGAAAATGAAATCCAAAAAAACTACTGGATGGATAGTCTGGTGGTCCAGGGGGCTCCAAAGAACTTTGCTGGACTAATTAGGGAGTGTATGCTCCCTTTTCTGACTGGGACACTAGGAAACCAGAATATTTTTTTATAGATTTCCTTTGATGTAAAATAATTGGGGAAAGACTATGGAACGATCCCAGTAGAACTGAAATCACCACATCTCTGGGATAATATCGTACATCTTAGTACTCCAATTATGAGTTGAAATTTCTTCTGCGTTCTCTTGAGAGAAGAGACAATATTCCCCCGACCAGAAGCGACTACGTATCGTATATACGGCTATAAAACCAAATTGGGGCTCTAAGGCCATTACAAGAGGAGATACAAGCAGAATCATCTCCATATCCCAGTCGGAGGTCTCTGCCATAGAATTGAGCACAATAAAGCTCTTCAATCGGCCTGTGGTAAACGAAGAAATTTTGTTGCATAGCCAGGCGACTCTGAAATTCCTGATTTCCAAGAGAATTAATTCAAGACGGATGAGAGTTTGTAATTAAGCCTCAGAGTGTCTTTTGAAACCAACAGAATAACGCCACTCTGGGTACCAGATCACAGAGGGGTAGAAGGCAATGAAAATGGTGACGCACTCAGAAACGGTGTTTGGCATTGAGAGAAACGTAGCGATGGATAACCCAGGCGCTCACTAAATACACCAAGTTTTACTCATTTCCATTAACTCGTCGAAGGAAAACATAGAGGTAATCTTGAAATGGAGTGAAACAAACTGCACATTTTCACAGGCCTGCTAATAGGACACTTCTTGGGAACTATATAAAAATGATAGATTCAGATAGACAAAACATCAGAGTCTATATTTTGTACCTGCGTAGCCTCAGAAATACCATACTTCCGATTTTTGGACTCTACCAAATGGAGATTATGGCTTCCGAAGGAATCTCACCATAAACAACTTCCAGACATCATCGAAAGCGTACGGATCGCCCACTCATATTGATCTTGACCTAATTTTACCCTCTCCCAGGGTACTGGCAATTAAATTATATTATACTGGCAATAAAACCTCTTTTCCTCTTATCCTGTTGATTTTTATTCATAGGCTTCAACTAAACCCACTCCCAGTCTGAATTGAATTTGTGATCAAATATATTTTTTTCTTTGTTGATTTTTATCCATGTATGGACCCAATGAAATACAAAATTTGGGGAAACCCTGAGATATAATATTGGGTGCAAGAAAATGATCCTCAATGCCATATAAATTGGTAACTTGTTTACTGACCCCTCCTGATTTTGGTAATGATTTAATGAATCTGAGAGACATTCACCTGCTGAACGCCAAACTATACAGTGCGGTCCATAGGTATGGAATAAATTCATTTTTAGCGTTATTTGTTTAAAACCTGAAACAGGTCGATTTCTAATGTCAATTTAACAATTTATAGTATGAAAATATTACCCCCTCCTTGCACCTCCTCTGAGTTGTGAGCACCCTCTAAAATTTGAAATGAGATAGGAGGGTTTGTGGCACCTTGTTCGAAAGGATTTTCATTCTCTATTCAGCAATATTAAGTTTCTCAAATTTGTTGCAATCATAACTGAGAAAATTTATTTTGAAAATATTAAATTTTAATACTTACTTACAAATGCACTTAATGTTTATGAATTTTTAATTTTTTGTTCAAAATGACCACAATTCACTTCTTGACAATAAGCAAGTCGATCTTGGAATTCTCGTACAACATTTTGTAGAATTCCTTCCGTTATCCTAACTTTTAAATCTGCAATATTGTCTGGTCTGTTGAAATATACTTTTAGTTTCAGATAACCCCCTAAGAAATAATGAAGTATTTTCTTATCTGTTTTGCTAAACGTCAGGAAAAACTCGTTCAAGACACCAAAAAATTATTCATAAAACCCACATGAATAATGTAATGTAAATCTAGTAGACTTCTGTTATTTTGATATTTATAAGTTGCTGACACACGTCAGTGTATTGAAAAATATTTGTTTGGGTATTTGATTTCACTATAGCTCATTTATCCGAAACTCAAAGGATAGGCGTTTTAATTATGATTAGTTGCGGTGATAAAACAAGATCTTAAAAGGAAGTTTGTGAAATGTTTGATAATAAATACCCGCGTCAACACGTCTTACAGTCTACAGTTAGCAAAATAGAAACAAAATTTCATGAAACCGGGCATGTAAAAACTATTCAGAAACCAGGTCGAAATGTTAAAGTGGATGAGGAAAAAAAGTTAGATGTACTGTTAGCGATTGAGAAAAATCCGCATATGCCAAGTAGACAACTTGCCGCCGACAATGATGTAAGTAAATCATCGATATTGAGAGCTTTACATAAAAAAAATACCATCCCTATAAAGTTCAGTTAGTTCAGGAGTTAACTGAGGATGAACCTGATAGAAGGCAACAATTCTGTGAACTGATGGTGGAGAGAATGGAAGCAGATTTGCAGTTCATAAACAAAATTGTTTTTTTCTGATGAAGCTATTTTTTATTTGAATGGAACGGTTGATAGACAAAACTGCAGATATTGGAGCAGAGCAATTCCTCATTGGATGTGTGAGGCTCACACACAATATCCTAAAAAGTAAACGTTTGGGCTGGTATCATTTACAACAAAATTTTTGGCCCTTATTTTTTTGAAGGCACAGTTAATGTTGAGGTTTATTTAGATTTCTTGATGAGCTTTTTACAGCCTACATTAAAAATACTTTTTCCTGAAGTTAATGATCCAAATGCAATAGATAGATCAATTTGGTACCAACAAGGCGGAGCTCCACCGCATTACAAACGTATTGTTACAGATTATTTGGACCAGTTTCCTAAGGGGATTGCAGCTGGAACAATTAATCCCCTAGTCGATTTGACTCCTCTCGATTATTTCTTATGGGGTCATTCAAAATGAAAAATATATTTCAATAGACCAGACAATATTGCAGATTTACAAGTTAGGATAACAACATAACCACTGAGGTCCTACAAAATGTTGTACGAGAATTCCATGATCGACTTGCTTATTGTCAAGAAATGAATGATGGTCATTTTGAACATTTAATTTAACTGTAAAATGAATTGAAAAATACTTCCTAAACATTATGTGACATTATTTCCTTCATTCTACGTAAAGTATCAAAATTTTACATTTTCAAAATAAATTTTCTCAGTCATGATTGCACCAAAGTTGAAAAACTTAATATTTCTGAACAGAGAACGAAAATCCCTTTCGAACAAGGTTCCACTCCCCTCTTCTCATTTAAATTTTTTGAGGGGGTGCTCATAATCCAGAGGGGGTGCAAGAAGGGAGTAATATTTTCATACTGTAAATTGTCAAATTGACAATAGAAATCGAACTGTTTCAGGTTTTTTTAAACAAATACATAATAACGCTAAAAATGAATTTATTCCATACCTATGGACCGCACTGTATGTACAATTCAAACTAATTGAAACTAGGTTTGAAGGCATGCTGGCAGTTATTTAGGAGATTCGGTGTCTAGTCAGGGTTGTTACACCCTCAAATAAAAAAATATAGATCAATAGGACTTGAATATGGGATCGAATCTATGGGAGTTAATGAGTTAATTTCTTGCTTTCATTTTATTCAAATTCGGATTCCTTAAATTTTTCACGTAAATCTGTGATTATTATAAGATAACCCAATCTGTCCAAATGTGTCTCCTATTAGTAACCAGTAAAATACAGATATGTTGAACTGTATATAGATTATCCATGCATTTTCTCTCATCTTGACACTATAGGAATATTATCCACGTTCTTGTATTCTAAAACATAATAATTGTTTTTTGTTGGCACCCATCTATTGGTTATTCTCATTGCAAGTATCGTATGGAAGCATAATGTAAACAGCATACCTAATCGAGACAAACCGGTTTAGGGACCGGTCCATGCCATGTTTGAATAGTGCGTTATGAAGCAATTTGAGAAGTCGGCCCAAATATACATTAAGGATCATTATGGCCTCATTGTCAGTAGGTGTAATTAATGAAACGAGCGTTTAGACCAGTTGGTTCCACTTGATTGGCAACTTTCGCACTGCATGAGTGCTTTGAGAGACTGGGAGAGAAATCCTTTTGTTGAGATTTTGACAAACAGATTAAAAACAATGGATTTTTGATTCAGTACAGAGTACATACAAATGAAAATGTGTGTCTGTCTGCGAGGGAATATATTTTTGTTTATTTTTGTAGACGCTTCATTAGCTTCATCTGTATGTATGCATGAATGTGCGTGATGGATCTTCGAAATAAATTTTCACCCACAGATCTCCGATGTTGTTGAAATATTGCACAATAGCAAGAACCGATGACAATACAATAATTTCATAGCTATGACCTACTATTCTCACCTAGATCGTCAGCATTTTTTTTTCTTTTTCAAAGATATGACGAATGCACTAGTTTATCACAGCATAATTTACACCTCAAAATATGGCGAACGCACATTCGCCAAAATTTAGTTAAGTTTTTTATTTCATGTGGAGGAAACAATCGGAAGAGTTTTTCTCCCGTAGTCTTTTTAAGTCTTTTGTAGCAATATAGACTAAAAAGTAAAAAAAAATATCCTAATTAAAAAAAGCGTGGGGTTGCTCTTTACTTACTTTTCATAATTATTTGAAGTTTCTCGTTCATTTTTCATATACACACCTTGACACATTTGTGAAATTTGTAATCCAGTAAGTGTTTTTTTAATCGTGTTTTTATGACAAATCTCGGCAAAATGTTTGTAGTTTTTTATCTCGATGTCCTGATGATGTGTCCAACGTGACGAGAAACATGTCGACAAATTAGAAAAAAAAATACCATTATAAACCATCTCATGAAGTTCTTTGGTAATGGAATCAGAAACTATCGTCACTGAACTTGGAATTAGACTACAAAAATATCAGAGTTAATAACATTCACATAAAATATAACAGAATGAAATGTCATACAAAACTGTATATATGTTTCTAGTCTGCCTATTGAAATTTCTTATTGGACTAAAAAAGTTAAAATTTGCAAAAGTATAATCGAACAGGTCTTGGAATAAATAAAAAGTTTTTAACAAAAAATTAAACCGACGAAATACGGAACTGAAAAGTAAAAAATAAAATTAACCTTCTTTGTCTCAATAGCTAAGCTCCTAAACTAATGTGAGTAACTACTTTCGAGTCGGCGCCAAACAAACAAGCAAATGAATTAGGTGAGGCGTGGAAATGCGCGGTGATATTCTGATAATTTTTTGGAAGTAATTGAATTATATTCGTTTATTGTTCGTTTGCCGCCGACTCAAAATTAATTACTTACATCAGTTTAGGTGCTTAGTTATTGAGACTAGGAAGGTTTATTTTATTTTCAGTTCCGTATTTCGTCGGTTAAATTTTATGTTAGAAAGTTTTTATTTTTAAATTTTTGTGGCTGAAATCTACTAGTTACTACCTACTTGTTTTTTTATTATTTCCAAAATACTACTTACCGTAAGGTGGGTAGTAAGTATTTTGGAAATATACCAACTATTACCAGTTAAATAATATGATTTTCTACTTTTACTATTTGTTGTAATATAAATTATTTTTGTTGTTCTGGTTAGTTTGTTCCATTACTTTGTATATCATTCCATCCTCTCATAGAATATAATGATTGTGACGGATGTAGGAGAATAAAAATAATGACAGTAGCGATCTGTCATTGTCAGCTACATATGTGTGCTAATGTTCACAAGTGATAAATCAATTATCCCCTATTTTTCTACCCATAAGGGTGGATAATTCCATTTGAAATCCAAATCTGATCAACTATGTGGTATATCCTATCTAATAAGAAAAGAATCATCCAAATCGAAGAACCCAGTACAAAGTTATGTCTGATAGAATCGCTTAACGGACCAGAATTCAGAGGGTGAGTGATCAATATCCTTTATTTTGCTACCCTCACGGGTGGATTTCATCTTTCATATTCAGATGGGGCCTTTTACTGAAAAAAGATTCATCGGAATCGGACGTCTCAGTAAAAAGTTATGGGTGGTCATACATAAAAAAAATATACGCGTCGACTAGAGAACCTCTTCCTTTTTGGTTTCGTCGGTTAAAAATATGTACCAAAATTACTAAATACTAATAACAATTATGATTCCTATTTCAATCAATTTCATATAATTTTCCAATTTCGGCAATTAATGGGAATTAAAAATTGGTCAATGCAGCACAACCTTGAAAAATCTTTGTTGAATGTGGCATTAAAATCTGAGCAATATAATACTGAAAAGCATTTTATTGTTTGTATAGTGCTTTCAACATAGATTCTGGCTCTGGCTATAGTCCATGACTTTATTATTTGTTGAGAACTGATATCAAGCACCTCACGCTTTTTTTACATAAGAGAAACATTTTTGGTCGATGACTTTATTCTTATTATTTTCAACATTTTAGTTTCTAAAACTAGAATTTTATTTTACACATAATTCTGATCAAGAAATTTGGAAGTCTACGCTCATACGATTCAATTTTTGTATTCAGCTCATCAAAACTTACCGACACTTCGAACTCAAGATCGTAATAGCAAATACTGTGTTAGTACCTATACAGTGCTTCTCAAAAGTCCTCTCCCCCCTCTTATTTTTGGAACGATTATACATAAACAAGTGAAATTTGAAAACTGAATATTAAAGGTTGTAAACTTCCCTACCAGTGATGATAGATGACGAAATCGTCAAAGATGACGTCACAAGGCCATTGTGACCAATAATTTTAAATGGAACCCAACGGCAAGCGACACTTCTTTTAAAAGGTATCGAAAAAACCTATCCAATGATACTAATTTTGTTTGTGTTCATGGCAGTTTTAATGGCTCATCAGTAAACAATAAAATTTAAATTCCATTCAGTATGATATTAATTACAGAATTAAGAATCAGTATCTACTCAATGAAATTGCTCGAAGTGACCTCCATCTACTTCCTGACAGTGAAATATCCTATTTTTAAACTCTTCTCGTACTTTTGCAAATGTGTCTGCGGAAACAGCCTCACATTCTGCAACAATACGTTGTTTTAAAACGTCAATATTGTCAGGTTCAGTGGCGTAAATCTTCGATTCAAGGTACCCCCACAGAAAAAAATCCAAAGGTGTGAGGTCCGGTGATCGAGCTGGCCATTCCTTTGAACCTCGTCGTCCAATCCATCTACCACGATACTCCTCATCCAAATACCGTCTTACTGCCCCGTTATAGTGTGGAGGAGCACCATCCTATTGGAATGTCATTTCCAAATTGCCGAATTCATCTGGATTATATTCCAAAATTTCAAGGATTAACGGTTCTATTGCGTTTTGCAACAGCTCCAGATAAACCTCACCAGTTAAATTAGTATTTAAAAAAAGAGGCTTAACGATGTGGTTTCCCAGGGTACCTGCCCAAACATTCACCTTCTGGGAAAATTGGGTATGTGTTTCACGAAACAGGTGGGGATTTGCGTCACTCCAATACCTCACATTCTGTGTATTTACATTTCCATTTAGATAGAAAGTACTTTCGTCACTAAAACAAATTGTTTTGACATAGTCTGGCTGTTGGTTAATTTTAGTTTCCATATTTTCACAAAATTCTAGTCTTCGGTCTGGGTCGTCGTCTGAGAGTTGATGAACCATTTTTAATTTGTATGGATGGAATTTGTTTCGACCGACTTCACAGGTAGATGCAACGTGAGTTGTTGAAGAAGTAGGATTATCTATTACTTCTGCCAGTATATCAATTTTTATCTCAAGAAGTTTGTGGTCTGCCAGATCGTTTCGCATCATTAATACTACCCGTTGTTTCAAACTCACGAAGAAGCTCCCTCAAATAAGTCCTCGAAACGGGGCGATCGGGAAACCTCTTATTAAAAATTCGTTCTGCTGCATGAATATTTTGTCCAGTTTCACCAAGAATTAGGATCCTGCTACTTTATCACCTAAAGCACGTACCATTTCGCTTCTTGAAGCACTTGAACGTTCGGTTCACAACAGTTTAACAAATTATTGAAATGTACAAAAATATCAAAAGTACCAAAATCTGCTAAAACAGTCAAACGTTTGATCAACAATACACAAATTATTAAATGTACAGAAACTTGGACAATTACAAAAACGTCGAATTAGGGAGACTAACAAAAACGTCAGCTTATCTGACAACTATCCAGAGGCGGAGCTTGAATTTAGAATTTTGGTATTAACTTATTTGATTCATCACAGCTTTGCGTTTTTTAAAAGCGAGTTGCCAAAACTGCCATAAACACAAACAAAATTAGTATCATTGAATAGGTTTTTTTGATAATTTCTAAAAGAGGTGTCGGTTGCCGTAGGGTTCCATTTAAAAAAAATTGTCACAATGGCCTTGTGACGTCATCTTTGACGATTTCGTCATCTATCATCACTAGTAGGGAAGTTTACAACTTTTAGTATTCAGTTTCCAAATTTCACTTGTTTGTGTATAATCGTTCCAAAAATAAGAGGGGGGAGGGGACTTTTGAGAAGCACTGTATGTACATACAAAACTCCACATATTTTCTGAACCAGAAAACCTTAATTAATAAACTTTCTAAAACTGAACTAAAGGTACATATGAAACTTTCCAAAGACTCCATAATGATTAAAATATTTTTGAATTAGTCGGTATATAATTCAAAATATGCAAAACGAATTGACCTGTGCTGGGATATCTTGCTTTTTTATCTTGAATTGGTGATGGAAGTGTTTATATTTGCGTTCAGACCACGAATTTTGCAAAAGACCATCTTCAGATCATTTCCTGCCGATCCCCTTTGAGTACAACTAGTATAAAGTAAACAAAGCCACTTACCAATGTATTTCGAATAATTGTTGTGAAAAACAAATGTCGCTTTCAGTTATTTTATAGGAGGGGAAAGGCTGTGTTCAGTTGATTTTAAGGAAGCACTGCCACTACACAATAGGCGAGATCACAAACCCACAAATTTGCTTCATATGTGCTTGAAGTTGAAATATAGTAATTAAAATATTGTGTTTGCATGGTTTTTACAAGAAGATATTGAGTAATATTCTGATAAACGCTGCCTATATCTCGCCCTTTATCTTGAAATGGTGATGGAAGTGTTTATATTTGCCTTCAGACCACGAATTTTGCAAAAGACCATCTTCAGATCATTTCCTGCCGATCCCCTTTGAGTACAACCAGATAAAGTAAGCAAAGCCACTTACCAAATATTTCGAATAATTGTTGTGAAAAAAAAATGTCGCTTTCAGTAATTTTATAGGAGGGGGGAGGCTGTGTTCAGTTGATTTTAAGTAGCACTGCCACTACACAATAGGCGAGATCACATTCTCACAAATGTGCTTCATATGTGCTTGAAGTTGAAATATAGTAATTAAAATATTGTGTATGCATAGATATTGAGTAATATTGGAATAAACGCTGCTGATATCTTGCCCCTTTTATCTTGAAATGGTGACGGAGGTGTTTATATTTGCGTTCAGATCACCAATTTTGCGAAAGACTATCTTCAGATCATTTCCTATCGATCCCCTTTGAGTTCAACCAGTCTAAAGTAAGCAAAGCCACTTACCAATATATTTCGAATAATTATTGTGAAAACAAAATTTCGCTTTCAGTTTTTTTTTGCTTCATATGTGCTTGAAGTTGAAATATAGTAATGAAATATTGTGTAAGCATAGTTTTTCCTAGAAGATATTGTGTAATATTCGAATAAACGCTGCTTTACCCTCAAATTCAATGAGACATTCAAACACAGCGTTATTGCCGCTTCTTTTGACGTCATAAATCCATTTTCATGAGGTGCCGTTACTACTTTGTAGAACTTCTGAGGAAATGTTAATCTGTTTGATCCTATGAATAAAACAGAACTTGTGTCAGCAGCAGTGTTATATTGAAATAAAGACTTCGTATTTGATAGCTGTTCTTGATTTGCTCATACCAAGTACTATGTCACTATTTTTACGGCTTGCTCACATTGTAAAGAAATATTATGACTAACTCTTGGCAACCTGTAATTCCACACTCTCGGTGATCGGCGAACTGTCAGTGTCACTATTTTGAGGAACTTCTGAGGCAATGTTATTCTCTTTCATCCTATGACTGGAACAGAACCTGTGTCAGCATGTCTTATATTGAAATGAAGACTTCTCATTTTATTGCTGTTCTTGATTCAGTTATTGTTGAATAATATGTATATCTACCGAGTGCTATAACATTAATTTTTTGGCATGCTCACAATGTAAAAAACATATTATGAATAATGCTTGGCAACTCTGCAACTCTCGGCGATCGGCGACAGATCTGAACTTGTTACGTAACAACCTGACGTGGTTTCCGCAATGTTCAAACATTTCTTCGGGAATATTTTTTGGAAAAACTACTTCGAAAAAAATAAATGAAAAAAAATCCAACCACTTTTCTCATCGTTCTGGATATTGTGGTATTTTTTCCCGAAATAAGTGTCGCCTATGGACGAAAAAAAAAATAGAATTGCAAAAATAATTGAAATCGGTCGAGAATCCATTAAAATGCAATGAAATATATTTTGAAGAAAATATCCGCTTTTTTGACATTTCCTGGTATCCTTAAAAAAATAAAATTTTTGGCAACATCGCATTCATATGGGTGAATCTGATACAGCTGAAAACTTAACTAAAAAATGGCATATGACGAAAACATTATTGTCGTGGTAATTTTATACTTCATGAAGCAAAAAACCAAGGTTGAGAACGTTGAACGAACTGGAAATTCCATTTTAAAATAATTCAACATATGTGGTCAGGAAATAGTAGTTGAGAAGTGAGGAATGAGTAATATAATTGGGTACTGTATCAAAAGATGTATTACTACAGTGTTTTTTTTTATGTTCTGGTTCCCACGAAAAGGGATATCCTGTAATGTTCAGAGAACATCGTGGGAACCAAGGGAAAGAAGGTAGGAGTTGGTGTTCTTCTTAAATTTCTGGAGGTTGTATGCCTCGGGGAACACCTCCCTAGGCAATGAGTTCCAAAGCCTCGCTGTTCGTTGGATGAACGAGTCTTTGGAAAGTGATGTTCTGCAGGTCTCCAAAGTGACCACGAAGGGGTGTGATGACTGAACTTGACGGGTTAGTCTCGAAGAGACTGCCAAAGCAGGAACGATTGTTGATATTTCAGAAGAGCACATTTTATGACAATTGTACAGAAATTCTCAGGGAAATCAGAAAAGGCGAGATCACTAATTTCTGGAAAAAAATACCACAATGTCCAGAACGATGAGAAAAGTGGTTGAATTTCATTTTTGTCGAAGTAGTTTTTCCAAAAAAAATTACCAAAGAAATGTACTTGTTTAAACACTGTGGAAACCGCGTCAGGATGTGACGTAACAAGTTCAGAAAAATTGCCGATCGCCGAGTTGCCAAATGTTATTCATAATATTTCTTCACAATGTGGGCAGGCTGAGAAAGTAATGACATAGCACTCGGTATTAACAAATATTATTTAAGAATAATAAATGAAGAACAGCTATCAAACACGAAGTCTTCATTTCAATTTAACACATGCTGACACAAGTTTTGTTTTATTCATAGGATAAAACAGAATATGATTTCCTCAGAAGTTCCGCAAAATAATGACACTGGCAACTCGCGGATCACCGAGAGTGCCAGGATTTACAGCGTTGCTAATTGTTATTCATAATATTTCTTCAGAATATGAGCAGGCCGAAAAAATAATGACATAGCACTCGGTATACATACATATTATTCAAGAATAATCAAATCAAGAACGGCTATCAAATACGAAGTCTTCTTTTCAATATCACATAGCTGACACAAGTTCTGTTTTATTCATAGGTTGAAACAGAATAACATTTAATGGAAGAAAAAGCCATATGAAGGGAGATAAATTAAGAAATGAAATGCATAAAGCACACAAAGTCGTCTTCACAAAAGGTTCAATATAAATTGAAACACAATTGGTAGACCGACAGGTGAAAAACAACTACTTTCCTAGCAAATACCACGCAGAACGTAATAAAGCCTAACAATGAATTTAAACATAATCGAGAGAACGTTGAATGATATTCACCTGACAATCCATGCAAACTTCCATATCAATGGATATTGTTCGCAAATGTTTCTTTCTGATAAGCTCGATTATGTTCAAATTCATGTCGTGTCTGCCTAACAATGAATTTAAACATAATCGAGCTTATCAGAAAGAAACATTTGCGAACAATATCCATTTATATGGAAGTTTGCATGGATTGTCAGGTGAATATCATTCAACGTTCTGCGTGGTATTCGCTAGGGAAGTAGTTGTTTTTCACCTGTCGGTCTACCAACTGTGTTTCAATTAATATTGAACCTTTTGTGAAGACGACTTTGTGTGCTTTATGCATTTAATTTCCTCAAAAGTTCCACAAAATAGTGACATTGGCAGCTCAAGTAAATGCAAAATCATTGGACACATGACGTCAAAAGAAGCGGCAAAAGAGCAGCGTTTATTCGAATATCACACAATATCTTCTAGGAAAAACTATGCACACATACTATTTTATAACTATATTTCAACTTCAAGCACATATGAGGCAAATTTACGAGTTTGTGATCTCGCCTATTCATATAATTTTTCTATTCACGCCTAGTAATATTGTGAATTTCACAAAATGTTGATGGCTCTGTGTACAGGAAAATAGCTTATGTAAGCATACGGTATGAATTAATTGAGAACTTGTGGACAAATTATAATGAAAACGTTAGATGATTTCCTTCGTCGCTATATTCAGCTTCATTATGAATACGATCAAAGGGTGGTATACAAATACGACGTAATAATAAAAACACGTTTTACGTGGCTTCATATTTCATATGCATTCAATTTGTGAAAGCCTTGAAGTTCATTATACACCTTTTCTATATTAAATTGAAATGAACGCGAACAATCAACTAATAAGATCAATTTGATTTCAACCTGACAGAAACCACATGACTTTGACTGCCGACACTGCCGCTAGATTAAAATGGCAGGGAAAACCAGGGTCATTTGGTGAGGTGGAGCATAGAGTGCAATGGAAATGTTACTGCTAATGTAGGTTCCCCAGTAGAGAAATAATGAATCTTTTTGTACAATGATTTCTTTGTATTTCATGAATCTGAAATTCGAGCCCAATATTTTATGTGAATATGTTGTGTACCTTTGCCACAGATCTAAGAGACTCATTATAAATGCTAATCCCCATTATCTAATGATTACCTATTGTTCGGGGTGTGCTATTCCCTAAGAATAAGAAGGGGTCGGAGGACTACAGGTAAGGATTTAAAAATACCTAAATAATGTCGTATACTACACTTTGATGTGCGAATTGAAATTTGTCATCGTAATTTGATAATTATGACTAATTTGATTGATTTTAACCACCTCTTTTCATCAGATTTGGATTATGTTATGAATTAATCTGCTTAAAATAATGAGGACAGGCCCAAGTTTCCATGCCGATTTGTGGTTTTAAAATTAAGTTAGCAATTTGTAATTGTTTGGATTTGACTAGGAAATATTTTTATCGTGGCTTTTTTATAAATTGTTCTTGAAAGAATATTATCCATAAGGTTTGGATTATAGCCGTTATTAATAGCAGATTATATTTAATTTTTTATTCAAATTTTCTTCTGAAAGCGGAATATTAATTAATCTATTTATCAAATTCAACTTTGCTACTCACCTCTTGAATGAAAATAATTGTTTTGTTAACTATTTCGAAATATCACATACAGAAAAGAAAGTTTAAAAATTATTAAATGCAAAAAGTCGCACTATTTGCTTAGTGACCAGAACTCAAATAATTCCTATTTGTTATCGGTGGAGGAATAATGTTTCGCAAACTTTGAATTAATCTGTGGTAGCTTTGATTCAGTCAGAAATGAAAGCTGGGAAAATTGTGTAGCACATGTACAAACAGTGGGAAAATCATATTACCAGAGAAAAAATTGTTATAAACTTGGATGACGATAGTGACAGTTGGAATTTATTGATTATTTTTATGACACTCTATTTTTTGGTATTGTATTAGTACCTCTTGAAGAACTCAATTTAATAAATTTCATTAATTTTTCCTACATTTTTTACATCAAACACATAATTATCTCAACAACTCAGTCATATCTGTACCCGAAATTTATGAAGTTGAGTTTTCATATTCTACAATCAAGTTTATTTCGTAGGTATATGCATATTATTTTACTAGGTAGGTATATGCATATCAATTCACTATAAAATACCACTTTCCACACTCGTTAGTAAATATATTTTATAGCAGCGGAATAATTTGTTAAACCGAGCCGTCAATAAAACATATCATATTGTGAAAATTTCATTTTATCGAGTACGTCTCTGCTTTTGGGCGGTTCTTCGTTGAGCTTTATCGGCAATGAATAATAAGGAGCCTCTTAGACGCATTGCAGAATTATACCCACAAAAATTATGGAATTTTCTATGTCATTTCAATGTTATCTCATTATCTCGATCATATCCATCATTTAATCTCTTCATTTGACGATCATCTGGCTGCATTGATACGATTAAATCATTTTATGTCGTCCTATATCGAACGTTTTGAATTTTATTTTTAATAATGATTATTTCTGCGAATTTTCTCTGAATCAGAATTAAATTATATCACATCAGTTCCTGTTGAATGAAATATGAAATTGTTTGAAGAAAGTTAGTCACTTCTTCAAGGTAGTAATAACCACAATTAATATAATATGTGTATTTCGTGAAGGTTATACTTTTTATACGCATCTCCTCAACATTTCTCGTTCCTTAACGTCGATTGAAAATAATCTCGATCCAGATGGAATTTTAAGAAAATTTCTTTTTTCTGTGACGGGAAAAAAGTTTGACATTTTATGTAAAGTACTCACTTTTTTCCCGGATATATATAAAGGTAGATATTTAATTTTAGAGTATTTTATTATAAAAAAGTTACATTTCCTTTTTATCAAAAGTACAATTATTGAATGTGCATTGCATGAATGACATGTTCCTTTAACAAAAGTCGAATTTTCTTTTGTTGAAATTATATTTTTTTCTGCCATGGACACAACTGCCGTTGATGTACCTGGTCGCAAATCGGGTGTTATTTCAGCACTGCCACACATTCTTAACTTTTTATTAGCTATTTCTGTCCTGTGTGCTACCGATTCATCAACATACCCTTCAGCGACAGTTGATGACTTCCAACCACCAGGTTACTTTAGTGTCTCCCCCAGATTCAACTAAAAGTGTAGCAGACGATCTTTAAAATGAATGACTTGTATATGAGTTAGCATTTTCAAGTTGAAGCAAATTAGCTACTGTTTCAGGTACCATATAAAACTGATTTTCACCCACAACCTGATTTGATACATTTTCCATTGGTATATGCATAATCAGGCGGTCGATCCTTGCTTGCTAGACGAAGGGCTAGTACATTCGGTGAAATTTAATATATTCTTCAGTAACAACAAATCTCCTGTTTACATCATTCTTGTTTGCTTGAGTTTCGCAATTAATAACGTTCCCGAATCTTCAATATCATCTAATGTTACCCTCTGATTTCACAAATTTGAGAAGTTTGCAATCCCAAATACAACAACCTTGGCCATTAAATAAACTCCATCGGCAGCATTATTTAAAAAACCACCAATTTGTGTATTTGTGAAAATCGCAGTTTTCTTGAGCGTGTAACCTTTCCCATTTTGTTTCAGAAATGTAATTAGTTTGAAATATTTTGAAATGTCTACATTATTATTGGATTGTAACATACTTTTAATCATTGAATAATTTTACCACACTGTTGATGGCTTTTGTTGTTGTGCCAGTTCCGAAAAATAATCCAATAACACCGTCTCCGAGAAAGAACTGCATGTCTTTTTCATCTTCCATTCCATAAATTTCGAATAGGCGGTTTCGTAAATTTTCCGCGATTTAAAGTGAGTTTATACAGAAAGTAGAATAAAATAAGAAATAAAATAAAGTAAAATAAGAAGTAATAATTTTCAGAGTGTTTATAGAGCTGAGTAAATTAATGTAAGAAGTAAGAAAGCTGTCAATCGAAATTTGGGATTTTATGTTGTTACCTCAAACTTCAATGATGAATACTCGAAAATTTGGTCCCCGTTATTGTTTATTGAGTGAAATATAAGCCACTGTTGACAACACTACCAATATTATAAAATCTAGTCATTCAAAGACAAAAAAAGAAATTAAACAAAATGCCAGTGAACACTCCGTTTTCCGGTTATGAAAACAAAAATATGATGACTACTGCTATTTATATCATGTCATGTATCATCCTATCTCGTTAATTTGTCAAAATTATTCAATATGTACATATGCCTAACAACTTGTCAAGTAAAATAAAATAAAAGATAAAAGTTAACCATTTTTTATTTTACTTCTTATTTTATATTACTTCTTATTTCATTTTATTCATGTATAAACCTGTTATGGATGTTAGTAGGAGATTTAAGCCGGTTCTGGGTCTCCCCCACCACTATGACGTCACGTGTGACCTTGAATAGTTGCAGGTGTGCAGTGTGTGTGTGTTTGACCTTGAGATTTGACTTTGAGATTTGTCATTGAGTTTTGATATTGGGTTTGGTCGACTTTGAGATTCGACTTCAAAATTTGACCTTGAATATGACCTTGAATTCCAAAAATTAAATTTTGGGGTTTGGGTTTTTGAGTTTGATGTTGGATTTATTTCGGCAACAAAAGATTTTTTCTCGATTTTTTTGTTTACTCGGGAAAGGTTGTAGGCATACTTTCCTTTTAGTCATGGCCCCTGAATCCCCCTTAAATCCAAACGGGGGGGTGGCCCGGAGAGATTGGGGGTAAAGGTAAATTCGTGGCAATGAAGCCTTCACCCCCACTTTCGGAAATGGGGTTTGGGGGGTTCCCCTTTTTTTGGGTAAAGGGGAATTTGTTTATAGGGAAAAAAGATGTTGAAAATCATCCCAAATGGGAAAGAGTAAGGGTTTCTCAAAATTTGGGGGTGATTATTTTTTTTTTGTTGCCCTTCCATATTTTTAACCAGTTTTCCCGGAATTTTTAAAGTCAATTTTTCAAATTTTAAAAAAGGGTGGGGCTTTTTTTTAAAAAGGGGGAATATCATCCCCTTACCCATCGGTAAAACTTTTTCCCAAAGCAACTTTTTCTTTTTGGACGGGGTTTGTTAAGATAAAAGGGAGATCCTATTTTCCCTTAATGGGGCATTCCCGTTTATAAATTACCTTTTTTTTCAAACCTTTTTTAATTTAAAAAAGATTTGGATAAATTTTTCGGAC